>CAUYQG010265577.1:0-15075 GCA_963574415.1 Tarsius wallacei
AAAGAATGTGGGAAGGCTTTAGAAATTAGAAAAAAAAAAGAAAAAAATTCTTTAAAATATCTTTATAGCTCAGCTATTTCTGAACTTGACATGGAACACTTAATTGTCATACAGAATTACAGAGCTAATTGGATAAAATAAATGAAAAAAACATTTTTTAAGTATTACAACAAACATAGAAATAAACAGATAAGGAGGAAGAGGAGGCAGCCTAGAAAAATGATGTCCAAATGTTTAGAGTAGATGTTTTTTTCCTTGTGTTTGCCAGAATTTAACAAACAACATAGGTTCAAGAACGGCAGCCAAGTTAATAATGAAAAGTAAAGGCAGACAGATCATAAACTGATGGAGGTATTTATTGTCAAAGATAAATAAGAAGAGAAGAGAACCACAGAGAAAAATAAAAAGAATAAAAACTTTGAGAAGGTGGGGATAAAGCACTATGAATGCTCCATCCTTGGTACTTATAACAATGTCTAATATATAACATTAATAATGCTTGTCAAATAATGCAAGATAACGCGAACACAAAAAATATGTTCTTTTCCCCTGAATTATGTTAAACTTGCAGTTGAATAAATCTTAGTGATACCTGGCACAAGGTATACAGGTGGCTAGGAATGGGGAAAATTTTAATAGAGGCTGAAACATCTGAAAAGATTTTTAAAACTCTATCACTACTAACTAATATCTATAGCAGACATTTTCCATAACTTATAAAATATAAATGGTTCCTGTTTCTTTTGAAATAAATATGAACCATAAATATGTAAATGAAAACATACTTGCATACACACTGGCCAATGAGCACCACTAGCTAACATCTTTATGGGCATGCCACAAATTCTACTGCCCTGATAAGACACGTAAAGAGTTTGGAAGTCATCACTGCAGTCCTCACAACAAGAAAAAAATTGATAGAACGGAAAATCAACAACTCTGTTTAGATCCAGCACACAATTAAAGTAACAGGGAAAACTGCTGCCTAAAAACTAGAAAGAGAATTAAATACTGAAAATTACAGTGTATCAGGAAAAGAAAGATACCACTGTAGCCAGAAACTGGTAGGAACACTTATGGAGTATTGACTAATTTCCGGAAGCTAAATGTAGACTAGCCTGAGAAATAAGAATTTCTGGGGGCCATCCCGAGGGAAATTTTCACACTTTTGTGAGTACTGCTTCTAGAAGCCTCACTAGATTCCCAGGAAGAAGAGATGCAGATCATGCCTATCTAGGGAGAGGGAAAATTAACCATTTAAAAATATTCTGTAAATATTCTGTTCTCCTTTACAAAGGTCTGACTTTGAGGTCAACTATTTCAACAGAGTAAACTATTTCACTGACCCATGTCATGGGAAATACCTTATTCCAGCCCCTTTAGCCTTTGCCATAGAAGAAGAAAAATATACAACTCTTGCACCATCAAGCCTTCTTGTCTCACCTATGGGATGGAAAACATTAGTTTAGAAACATTTGTGAGGGTCACAGCCTAGGTACATAGAGTAATTGAAAGAATAAAACTTAATAAGAAAGGGGAAAAAAAAGAAGCCAAATAGTTGAGGTAATATTAGCTAAGGTTTATGTGGAATTAGTGACAGACATTAAACCACAGATAAAGAAAGCTCAGAGAACACCAAAGAAGATAAATACCAAAAAATCTACATCTAGGCATATCATATGTATAATCTGTAGTAAATCAAAGTTCAAGAACATTCACTTAAATGTTTAATAGTGTCCACTTCTATTATGATAACACTAATAGAGAATTATATGTGTGCATGCATGGAAAAATAACATTTTCAAATTATTTATTTTGCTTATGATATAAATAGTCTTAAAAGTTTGAACTTTCTGGCTAGGCATAAAACTGCCATGATTACTAGCATCACCGTAAATATTAACAATAGCTAAATACAGAGAAGTAATTGAGAAACATATTAAAAAATTTAGCTGGAGTTTTGTTCATTTCATTTAGTAAAAATTTTAGATATTTCAGACAAGTTAGGTTTGGTTTGCAGGAACATTTTAATATTTTACGGTATTTATTTTGGTAGAAATATCTTACCCTAATTTATTCATGCTTATATATTTGTACTTTGTTGTCAATTTTAGAAAAATAGAATTTATATCTTACCAAAATTATATTTGCTGATTTTGGAAAGAAAACCTTTGCTTAGTATGACAGTATAAACATTTTTAAAATGTAAATATTTCATTTGTGGAACTCTTCCAGATAAATTGGCAATACAATTTTTTAAGGTTGCAAATGAAAACTTAAAATTAATTGTAGCTCAGATTTCAGAAATATAGGATAAAAAATAATTTTCTATATATTTCTCCTGCTAAGAAAAACTGAAAAGTTTGGACATTATATAATATACATTAAGTATAATACTCACTAAATAAATACTACAAACAAAGCTTCACTGACTAGGGACTTCAGAATCCAAGGAATGAATGGGTGATGATTTTCTGTTTTCTTACTGCTTCTTATTTCCTTGATTTGGAACTAAAGGGGACAGCATCTAGAAATGCCATTAGGTACAGACAGAAATAGCCCCACAGAAGCCTGTTCTCCCTAGCCAAAGCACTAGGGAAGAAGCAACTTAGCAAGACAGAAAACTTTTAGACAAGTGCTTTACCTCAGCCAAATAACAGAAACAGATTCCACCACCAGCCCACCAGCGAAGGCCAACTGGGTAGACAAAACTAAAATGAAAGGAGTGAGCAACATGCTTTCAGATGAGCGGCTAACTTCTGCTCTTTCTGAACATGGCAGCAAACTCAACAGGAGTGATTACCTACAGTTATTTACATCTAATGTCAATCAGAATGCTCTTTCTTTTTCACCAACATTAATTTTATTTGCATTATATTTTCATTTATTTTCTCACAATAATTAAATGTGTAATAAAGACTTGATCTAATGTTAACTCTTCAAATATATATATGCAGATGCATGTTTTAAAGGAATATAAATGTAATTATTTTTATTTAGAAATTGATGGAGACATCAAAATCTGTCACAGAATTTGAGAAACTGAGCAAATTTAGTTTAACCACTCATTCATTCAAACATTTTTGTTCGTGTTTCTCTTATGTGCCAGGAGTCATTCTAGGGTTTTAGACTTGAACAAAATAGATAAAAAAAGTATCTTCCTTTCTGGAATTATGAATAAAATATTGTGATAAAGTACATAGTATAATCAAAGATGATAGTTATATATAAATGAAAACATTGTTTGAAGATTATGGGTAGGAGATATGGGAAATACATATAGATGAAATAATCAAAGTAAATCTCATTGAGTAGGTGGTATTTGAGTCATGTGAGTAATAATATAGAAAACTTTTGAGTGGAATTTCTGATGTAAATTGACTAACATTGCTTTGTACAAATATCTTACTGCCAAACATTAACATATGTAAATTAAAACTTAGAGTTGTAAAAATACTATTATTTCTTTGAATAGAAGTGTTAACTTGTCTTATATACTCAATTTATATTATACATATATTATATATATGTATATAAATTTTTTAGAGATACCCACATATAGCATTTTAAATTTATAAAAAATTAGCAATTTACAAAGTGGCCATAACATGCAAGTGCACTTTGAATTTACCTAACTGGAATTGATTTTGAATATTCATCATGGATTTTATGATATACAAATTGCAACTGCCAAATAGAAGCAGAAGCATACAAAGTCTTGGGACTCTTAGTTGGATTTTTATAATAATTGATGTGTTAATTGATATGACAAGATTGAAAAATTATTCCCTTTAAAAAATTAATATTTAATGTACCTAATTTTTTTTAAAAGGTCATGGTTGAGCAATCTCTTTTTGTTTAATTAAATAAGTTATCTTGAAGACTTTAAGACATTCAAATTTTATGGATGCAATGTAATTGCAAGACTGGTTAACTAGAGATACAATTTTATATCAAGTTTTTGGAGTATAGTATCAGAGATGTTAAAGAGAATCTCAAAAGACTGAATGCAAACTTAAGGAGAAAAAAAGCAATGTTTTTAATGGAAAGCTTTTACACTCTAATAATAACATGATGCAATCTGTTGCAGGCTGTCTCATACAAGTGAATTAAATTTCTATTAGTTCCAGCTTCTCTGAAGTCTAAGGTAGAAGGATCGCCTGAGCCTAGGATGTGGAGGCTGCAGTGAGTACTTCATTTCTTTCTACTTGATTGTTTCTCCTCACCTACTAACCAAATGTTTGGTTCTTGACTTTTTTCTTTCTTTTTTTATTCTGATAACTCTCCCATTCAATTGTCTCAGCACCATTTATCTTGCTCTAATTTTCTGATTCAAAAGCTACGCTCTAGGTTGAAATACTTCCAAAGTTCAGAGACCACCAGGTATTCAATATGACAAAAAGTGAAATATGGACAATTCTCAAATTCTTTTTTTTTTTGAGTTGGAGTCTCACTCTGTCGCCCAGACTGGAGTGCAGTGGCCGCTCCCGGCCACTGCAGCCTCGGCCCACTGGGCTCCGGCGTTCCTTCCGCCTCAGCCTTCCCAGTAGCCGGAATTACAGGCACGCGCTACCATGCCCAGCTGATTTTTTTATTTATTGTAGAGATGAAGTCTTCCAAGTTGCCCAGGCAGGTCTCGAACCTCAGGCTCAGGCAATCCACTGACCTCAACCTCCCAAGGCATGGGATTATAGGCTGAGCCACCGAGCCCGGCTAATTCTCAAATTCTAAATGCCATCTCTTACATTGGCTCAGTATGCTACAGTTTTTAATTTTTTTGGGGGGGGGGAATTATGCATGAAATTTAATTGAATTCATAACTTATTTGTAGAAAAACGGCATTCATGATGCTGTTACCACTTTTCATATTGTTTTAACTTACCTGTGTATCATAATACATATATATCTCTGTAATACTTTCTTGCTTGCTTATGGCTCATTCAAGTAATGCTGTATAACCAGATAAATATAATTTCCTTTAGATTGTAAGGTCTTAAAGGAGAAAAAAATATTTATACTATAACTTCCCAGATCAATATGTGCTTGCTAAATAAATCTGATAATGATATATTAAAAAAATAATTCTTATTAATATGTTACTAGTATGTTATTACCTATGTAACACATTCATCAATGAAACGATATATATTTAATATATTCAAGGGGAATAATAAAATATATTAAATAATTTAAGAGTTTTATAAAGGGGGAACGAAACCATTTTTTTGTTGTTATTAAGTCCATGGTCTATTTTTCAGAGCAATTTTCTGTGTAGTTCAGGGCTCCAGGTATGCTGCATCAAGTTGTAGACGTATATATAAGCCATGGTGCATTTTATGTCCCCAGGCAAGAGAAATATCTGCAGTCTCATCCCCATTTTATCATCATTTAGGCATTGTTTAATTCAATATAATTCCTGCTGATTTCATTTCAAAACACTCAAATATAACATTTTTTGCAAATCTCTCAAATTTTATCAGCAGTCTGACATTTCTTTTTGATTTCTACAATCCATTGACTTCTGGGTATTTTTACTTTGCTCTCCTGAAATCACCTCAATATAATTTGTTTAAAAAGAAATACAGATTAGTCTTTACCGGAAGGATCCAAAGTAACAACTCCTCAAATTATAATGTCTTAAATATTGTAATTGTATTTCACTCTTCTTATCTATAAGTCTTCCTTATTTTTGTGTCAGTGTGTGTGAGATAATACTTTGAATTTCTAATTTTTAAGAGAAATTGTAAACTGTTTTCCATATACATAACTTTTCCCCAATCTAAATAATTCACTATTCTGCAGAGTGATCAATCTTTGTATCATAAATTTTTGAACTATTGTCTTTTGGTTTGCCTTCACCAAACTCCTTGTACCTGCTATGACTTCTGTGTTCCCTTTTTGCCTATTTTGCAAATAATCTTATTTAAGATTCACTTTAAATTAAACTTTTTATTACACCTTTTTATTGACTACCAAATGTGAAAGTAATTTCCCTTTATTCCAGAAGCAAAGAGAATGAAAAATAGGTCGTTCATTTTATTCGCACTTTTTACAACGTTGAAATTGGCAAGATTTAAAGAGAACATATGGAACGAAGACTGCTCATTACACTGTTCTATCTAGTCTCTGTCATGAAAGATGAAAAATCAGGTAGATTTGTGTTTCTCTGAGTTTTAAAAGATTCTACACCTCCAACTTCAGAGTGATTTAAAATTAGGCATATGGGTTCCTGGAAAGACTCAAAGATGACAGACATTCAAAGCAATAATCCTCAAATAATTATTTTAATGAGGACAGAGAAAACTGTTTTATAAATAATAAAAATTGCTTTTGTTATCTTGTATCTATATTAGTCATTTGTAAATGTACTTATTGTGAAACTTCCGCAGCCGACAATTTGTTGAAGAAAATGCATAGTAAGCAATTTTAACATTCATATAATAAATGTAAATTAGCCTTTACAATTAAACAGCATGGTAATGTGCAATATTCAAAAATTCAACTGATAGTTATTGTGTTTGGATTGTGGTAGGATACTTTGTGTGTGTGTGTGTGTGTGTGTGTGTGTGTGTGTGTGTGTGTGTGTTGGAGTCTCACTCTGTCACCCAGATTGGAGTGCAGTGGCCGCTCCAGGCCACCGCAGCCTCGACCTGCTGGGCTCCGGTGAACCTTCAGCCTCAGCCTTCCTACTTTTTTATTAATAGACTACATTTTAGAGCATTATTAGGTTTACAGAAAATTGAGCGAAAAATACAGAGAATTCCTACATACCTCCTCCCCACCAACACATGCAGTTTTCTTTATTATAAATTGCCATGCGTTATTATGATATTGTCTGTTATGGAATTCAACAGATGCATGAAGTTATTTATCTACTTTTACAGCACCGTACAAAATAGTTTCACCTCCTTAAAAATTCCCTGTGCTCTATCTATTAATTTCTCCTTCATTTCCTTCCTCTAAACTCCTGTTAACCACTGATATTTTATCTTTGTCGTTTTGCCATTTCCAGAATGTCATATAGTAGAAATAAATACAATATATAGACTTTTCAAAATGGCTCCTTTCAATTAGTAATATACATGAAAGTTTTTTTCATGTCCTTTCATGACTTGATAGCTCATTTTTTAATGCTGAGTAACATTCCATTGTGTGGATATAACAGTTGATTTATCCATTCACCTGTTACTAGAAATTTCAATGCTTCCAATTTGGGAGTATTATGAACAAAATTGCAATAAACATTTATGTGCTTTGGGTAGACAGAAGGTTTGGATAGACAGAAGTTTTCAGCACATTTGGATAAAAGTCTGGGAGCACAATTCCTTGATCATGATGTACAACAATGTTTAGTTTTGTAAAAAACTACTAAATTATCCATCAAGGTGACTGTATTATTTTATATTCTCACAAGCAATGAAGGAGTGTACCTGCTGCTTCATATCCTCACCAGCTTTTGGTGTTGTTCATGTTTTGAATTTTAGCCATTGTAATACATGTATAGTAATATCTCATGGTTTTAACTTGAAATTTCTGGTTGACATTTACTGTTCAAGACCTACTTTTATGCTATTTGCCATCTGTATAACTTCTTTGGTACAATGTCTGTTTTAATTTTTAAATTTTTTTCTTATCAGTATTTATTATTACAGTACAGTACTATATAGCCTATTGTGTTAGCTGGGTACTTAAGCTAACTTGAACTTAAGGACAAATTGGACTTACGGACGTGCTCCCAAAATGGAACGATTAAGTTTGTGAAATTGCCACCATGTACTTACGTTGGCAGCACTGTACAAGCAACTTGGTAAGGTTTCATAACCTTGGCATATCAGTGTCTCACAGCTGTGTTGTGTCAATGTGTGGCAGTGGCTTGCTGAGTGCTTTCATTATTGTTGCATGTTCTTGTGTGTCATCAGGAGAATGTTGGAGCTTGAATTAGAGCAATAAACAAACATTAAATTTCTTGTTAAAATTGACAAGAGTGGAAGTGAAATCAGGTACATGTTCATCCAAGTTTTGGGGATAATGCCATAAAGAAAATGGCAGTATTCACATGGATTTAGCTTCTTCTGAGAGGAGAGAAAGCATCATTAATGAAGAGAGGTCAGAACAGCCAATTACAAGCAAAACTGGTGAAAACATTGCAAACATGCATCGAATTGTGTATCAAAATCACTAGCTCACTGTGAGACACATAGCAGACCAAATAAACATTGATATACAAATGGTGGAAAATCTTAACTTAAAATCTTAGCATGAGAAAGGTGTGTGCAAAAGGAGGAGCTCTTATACACAGCAATGCACCAGCTCACACAACACTGTCTGTGAGGGAGTGTTTAGCCAGTAAACATATAACTGTATTGGAGACCCTCCCTAACCATGTGATCTGACTCCAATGACTTGTTTCTTTACCCAAAGATAAAGGAAATATTTAAAGCAAGACATTTTGATGACATTCATGTCATCAAGAGAAATACAATGACAGCTCTGATGGTCATTCCAGAAAGAATTCTAATTGCTTTGATGGCTGGACTAGGCACTGTCATCAGTGCATAGCTCCCCAAGGGGAGTACTTCTAAGGTGACCATAGGGATATTCAGCAATGAGGTATGCAGCACTTTTTCTACGATGTGTTCACGAACTTTGTTGTCGTACCTCATATATTTATATATTTGTTTGTATGTAGGGCACTTACTGCATTTTTTGTGAAAAGAGTAAGGCTAATGTCCACATACACTTTTTTATATTAAACAAGCACCTACCAATAACGTATTACAAATTATGTACTTAATTTTTGTTTTTGTTTTTACTTGGATTTCCAGTTGTTCCAATACTTGTTGAGAAAGCTATGTTTTCTCTGTTGAATTGTCTTTGTTGCTTTTCAAACCTTAGTTGTCCTTATTTGTATAGTTTTTTTTTTCTCACACATCTCTACTCTTTTCACATTGATCTATGAGTTTATTCTTTTGCCACAATCACAGTGTCTCACTACATAGCTTTCTAATAAGTCTTAAGGTAGAGCTCTTTGACTTTGTCTTCTTAAATACAGTGTTCCCTAGCCAGGGACTTTTGAGTTTTTACATAAAGTTTATAAAAAAGTTTTTAATAACCACAGAGTAATTTGCTGGAATTTTTATTGAGATTGAATTAAATTTACAGATTAAGTTGGGGAAAAACAATTAATAGCATTAAGTCTCCCTAACCACAAATGTAGAATGTAACTAAATTTGTTTAGATCTTCTTTGATAGCTATCAACAAAGTACTGTAGTTTTTCTCATATATATCTTGTGTATATTTTGATAGATTTGTATCAGAGTATTTCATTTTTTGGTGCTAATGGAAATGGTGTTATGTGTTTTAATATAAAATTCGAAGTGTTCATAGCTGGAATATAGGAAAGAAATTGGCTTTTGTCTATGAAACTTTTATCCTGTATTCTTGCTATAATTACTCATTGTTGTAGGATTTTTGTTTTGTTGTTTCTGTGCAATATTTCACATAAAGAAGCATGTCATCTCCATTCAAAGGAATTTTTATTTCTTCCCAATCTTTGTATCTTTTTTCCTTTTCTTATTACTTTGAGTTAGCTAGGACTGCCAGTATGGTGTTGAATTGAAATGGTAAAAGGGAGATCTTTGTCTTGCTCTAAGTAGGGAAGTTTTTAATTCTCCCAAATTAAGTATAATATTAGCTGTAGAATTTCTGCACATGATCTTTATCAACCTGGATAAATTCCTCCCGCCTCAGCCTTCCAAGTAGCTGGAACTACAGGTGCGCGCTACCACGCCCGGTAAATTTTTGATTTATTGTAGAGATGAGGTCTCTCCAAGTTGCCCAGGTGGGTCTCGAACCCGTGGGCTCAGGCATTCCACTCAGCTCAGCCTCCCAAGGCGCGGGATTACAGGCTGAGCCACCAAGCCCGGCCCCTCTTTATTCTTAGTTTGCTTAAATTATAAATGTGTGTTGGATTTTGTAAAATGTATTTTTCTGTGTCTATCGATATGATCATATGACTTTTCTTATTTAGCCTGCTTATAGGGAAGGTAGACAACAGCCACATGTGATCAGTGAGCACTTAAAGCATTATTTGTGTAACTGAAGAATTACATTTTTAAAAAATATTCTTTCATATTAAATAATTTAAATTTAAAAATGGAAATAATTTAAAATGCAAATTCAAATACTGTCAATGAAACTTTAATATTCGGCCGGGGTTGGTGGCTCAGCCTGTAATCCCAGCACTTTGGGAGGCCAAGCCAAGGTGAGTGAATAGCCTGAGCCCGTGGGTTTGAAACCAGCCCAGGAAACTTGGCGAGATCTAGTCTCTACAATAAATCAAAAATTAGCTGGGTGTGATAGTGCACACCTGTAGTTCCAGCTACTTGCAAGGTTGAGACAGAAGGATCACCAAAGCCCAGCAGGTTGACGCTGGGGTGGCCTGAGAGTGTCATTGCACTACAACTTGGATGATGGAGTAAGACTCCAACTCAAAAAAAAAAAAAAACAAAACTTTAGTATTCTAGTTAAGACTATTTATAGGTATAAGATACACACTGCAAAGAAAAGATTAAGTACTATAAAAATAACACAAAATATTTTATTAATACTTTTATATCGATTACATATTTACATAATAAGGTGTATTTAAATGGGTTAAATACAATGTAATATTAAAAACAAAATTTTCCACTTTTACATTTTGTAATGTGGCTGCTGGAAATTGTAAATTTATCTATGTCTCAAACTATATTTATATTGGACACCATTATTCTAAGAGTATTAATTTGTCTTAGGAGCAGAAAAAAATTATGGTTTCTCACATGTTTTCTAAATCAGCACTTCTCATACTTCAGTGAGCATGTAAATCATGTAATGATCTTGTGAAAATGGAGTTTTTTATGTCTTAGGTTTACCAAGTGACCTGAATATCTACATTTTCAACAAGGTTCCAGGTAATGGTGATCATACTATTCAGGACACCCCCAAAAAAGGGAGATGCTTTAAATTATAGGAATTATATAATGATTTGGTTCATGTTTATATGGGTAAATCTAAGGTTCATGTTGAAATTGAAAAACAGCAGGAATACATTTGTTTACAAAATAATTAACTTTCTAACCAACTACAGAAGGCAAGTTGGTATGAAAAATTATTGATAGACTACAGCAATAAAAACGTTGAGTTCTGTTTGGTCTCAGCTTAAGTGTTACCACCTTAGAAAGACCCTCTAATTTTTCTTAGATAAACAACTCCCTTTTTATTCTCTATATTTTAAAAAATTCCTTTCATTGTTTTTTTCACAAATTGTGATAGCTTAGTTGTATGTTTTTTACTTTTTTTTCTCCAGCTAGAATATGCTTAATGGGGTCAACATCATGTCTGCCTAGTTCATCATCATGTTATCCTCAGAACAAGACACTGAGTAGGCACTCAGTAACAATTACTGAATAAGTTAATATGCTTTTAAAGGAATAGAATATTGAAAGATATTGGCAAATGGTTAAATTTATTCACTTTATAAAACACCTTTAATATTTAAATTTGATTTTCTTCTTTCCAATTCTTGAGTTTCCAAAATCATTTCAGAGAACTGTTAACTAAAATTCTAAGTAGAAAAGATTTGTTTAAAATGTCTAAAACAGAGCTGTAATTTAACAAAGTATTTCATGTGAATCCTGGGTATAGTAATACAGGACCCACCTCCTGCTTGTCTTCCTCCAACCTTCTGTCCTTGTCTCAATTATTATCCCTCTCTCACCACACTCAGACTTACATATTCACAGACTCTCACCACTGACACCGTGTCAAAATCACACTGTCATTCAAAACACAGGAACCCTCTCACCTCACCTACTTCACACAATCTCGGAGACAAGCATTCGTATTTACACACTGTAACTCACATCCCTACTCTCATGCATGCTCATTCACTCTCACTCAAACACACACATTTTGGTTTATCAATCTCTCTCAGTCTGGTTCCTCTACTCTTCATCTCTCACTCCCTCTCTTTTCTCCCTCTCAGAAGGGCACTAACTTTCTCTCTCCTTTCTTTACCTTTTCATTCACCCATGCCTTCTCACACTCAATCACACAAGCTTGTTAATACACATATACACAAACATTCCTTTGTACCCTCCAACACATCTATACATCTACCCATAGCTCTTCTCTCATTCTCTCTCTCATCTCTCTCTCTCTCTCTAGGTGGAAGAAAATGTCTTTGCCACCTCCCTCTCCCAAATGAGAAATCAAACCAAGTCTTCAGGAAGTGTGTGTGTGTGTGTGTGTGTGTGTGTGTGTGTGTGTGTGTAATGAGCTCATTAACATAGCAGAGTAATAAGCATGGTATTTAGCCTTTGAATTCAGAAACATATAGTGGAAAAATATTAATAAAAGCCTTTAATTTATTTTGACTAACTTGTAGAACCTATAAATATTTTAGAGGATATTGTCGCTTATTTTTCAATATTTTTAAATAATCTCACTATTTTATAAATGCATGTATCACATGCATTACACCTCTTCAACCCAAGTCCTAATCTCTCCTTGTCATTATACTCAAAATCCTCAAAATAATAGTTGAAAATTTACCTGCATATCCTTAATGTTTTATAATATCTCCTCATCCCACTTCAGTCTGATTTCTACTGTCTGCTCCACCAAAATTTATCCAGCAGGTTTCAGCAATAATCTTTTAATTGATTATTGCAATGGGTTATTATAGTCATCATCTTACTTCACCTAATTTTGTTACTGGGAACGCTTGGATAATTTCTTATTCCTGACTGCAAGTTTCTGCTGAGATACTGGCTATGATTCCTTTCTTCATTGTTGTTATTTGTTATCTCTTTTTCCATTATCTCTTCTTCTATCTATGACCTAAAAATTGGTTCTAGCTGAGCCCATTTGCTTCTCAGGTAACTTATTGTTAACATGCAATTTAATTTATTCATACATATTATATTATTTTCTCCATAAAACCATTCCAAATCTGTATTTACAAACTAACTGGCTCTTTGGAGATGAATATGTACATATTTATGGAACTGCACCCCCTGAAAATACAACACCCACACTGAAGTCATTTTTCCTTCTCCTAAATCTATAATTCCTCCCCACTTACTAACAGAAGTTATGACTCTCCCGGTCTCTAAAGTCAGGCATAACTCCATTTCTCCCTCATTCTGAAAGCAAGTACAACTGATTTTTTTTTTCTTCTCAGCCTATCACATCCAACTCCTTTTCTCTATCTGCACTTCAACAGACTCTTAGCATTGCTTACCTTAAAGAGTGCAAGTGTCTTAAATATCTTATCAGCGCTTGTCCCATACTCTTTCAAGCAGCTCTCCTTTTTCTCCCTAAAATGCAGTCAAGTTTATATTTTCTCCCTTAAAAATATTCAGTGGTGAAAAATCGCATATATAATCATGTTTGAATTTCTCTGTAATACAAAGTCCATGTCATAATTTCACATTTGTCTCCCTCTCTTGCTTGGCTTCTCCTGATGCCTTTTTTTTGTAATCATTGTTGTTGCTTTTCTCTCGATCTATATAGCATGACTTTATAGTTTCCCAATGCTTTGTGCACTCTCTGCTCATATTTCTCTTCTTGGCACAGCATAGTCCCTTATAGATGGCCCCATCATCTCATAGTTTTAAATTTTTTAGTGTTTAATAGAAGTTACATGTTGGCATTCAAAGTGCAAAGGATATGAATTTAAAAACTATAATGGACCTGGAAATTGTGTATGTTTTATTCACTATGCTTAGTGACTAGCATAGTACCACAATATAAATGAATACAGTGTGAATAAACAAACCATTCAATGTCTCATTTAAGGTTTCCTTCCATAGCTTTCTCTGCCACTGGAAAATTATTTAAATTCTGATATCTTTATCTGTAGCTATCTCTATTTCTACTTCTATCTCTATCTATGTCTATTTCCAAAGAGATACATGGAATTTTCGTTAACATCAGCTTTAGGAAAGTTAACCTGAAACTTAGGGATATGTAAGTCTATTACAAAGTATGTATAGCAACTTAGTATCCTAGATCTAGAGCAGTCTTTTTTTTTTTAAGTTGAGAGCTCATTCTGTCACCCAGCTTGGAGTGCAATGACATGATAACAGTTCACCAAGCCTCAAACTCCTGGGCACAGGCGATCCTTCTGCCTCATCCTCCTGAGTAACTGGGACCACAGACACGTGCTACCATGCATGGCCAATTTTTTAATTTTTTATTTGTAAAGATGAGATCCCACTATGTTTCCTAGCTGGTCTCAAACTTCTGGGCTCAATCAATCCTCCTGTTCAAACTACCATGGTGCTGGGATTATTGGCATGAACCACCACATTCTGCTGCTTATATCAAGTATAATCTAATGTAATGTATGAATGCTAACCATGAGTAATTTAATGCTTCATGCTTTATGGGGTCACAAATTGAGGCAATAAATTAACTTAGAAGTATGAGCAAAAGCAAGCCACAGTTGGTAGCCAAAAACATCTTTGTACTACCTGTATAAATAGAGTTATTTTTGTATTTGTATTTTGATCCAGGCACTTCTATACTCATACATCTTAGTTAGTAAGCAACACCATAACCAAAGATGAAACAATATGCAATAACAAAATTGCATATTTATAAACAGAGATGCATCAAAAGATGGAATAAAACTAATAATTAATCTCAGTATAAATATTTACTGAGGAAGAGTCAGTAAGATTTTCTGTAGCTCTCCATACATATAACCTTGTAAAAAGATACTTAAGGCTGAGAGGGGCGGCTCAGCCTGTAATCCTAGCACTTTGGGAGGCCACGGTGAGAGGATTTTGTTTTTCGAGACCATTCTGGCCAATTTGGTGAGATCTCGTCTCTACAATAAATCATATAAATTAGCTGGGTGTGGTGGTGCGCATCTGTGGTTTCAGCTACTTGGAAGGCTGAGGCTGAAGGATCGCCTGTGCCCAGCAGGTTGAGGCTGCGGTGGCGGGAGCGGTCACTGCACTCCAGTCTGGGCGACAGAATGAGACTCCAACTCAATAATAATAATAATAACAAAATAAAAA
>CAUYQG010265578.1:0-43372 GCA_963574415.1 Tarsius wallacei
GTGCCCAGAGCCTCCTAGGGTGACCGGAGGCTCAGTCTGGGATCAATGCAGCCAGGGATGGAGCTGAGACCCGGACCTTCCCACCCACGATGGAGCAGCCCGGGACGCAATAGCCGGCCCTGCGTCGGACCGGGGGTCCCTAAGCCTCGGACCAATGCGTCTAGCTGTGGGCAGTGGGGTAGGGGAAGGAGGGCAAGAGACTTTTTGGGGAACTCACATTCGGAGAATCTCACAGTTCCGCCTGTGTTGCCGCCATCTTGACCGCAATCCTCGTGATTTTGTCTCTTAACCATTCATGGTGATCATGGTGTGTGTGTGTGTGTGTGTGTGTGTGTGTGTGTGTCTGTGTGTATCCTTAAGGAGAAAAATAATCTGATTGTAAAGGTCAGAAAATGCTATAGCTTTGGGTACAAAGCAAAAGACCTAAAAATTAGTAACTTAGGTTTTTTTATATAAAAAATTCCAAACCTTGAGAAGAAAGGGATTACTATCCCCCAATAAAAGTACAGTTGGCCTCTGTATCCATGGATTCAATCAACTGAAGATAAATCATATATAAAAAATAAAAAATACAATAGTAAAAATAATACAGATAAATGACCAATACAGCATAACACCTATTTACATAACATTTACATTGTATTAACTATTGTAAGTAATCTAGAGATAACTTAAACATATATGGGAGGATGTGCACATACCATTATACATAAACAACTTGCACATCCATGGATTTTGGTAACCATGGAGGGTCCTGGAACAAGTCCCTCATGGATGTGAAGAAACAACTTACATAATTAAAACTTGTGGGAAATGGCCAAAGCAGCATTTAAAGGCATTCTTATAGCCTTACGTGTTGTCTGGACTCTTCTGTCATTAGAGAAAGGAATACCTTATATTTTGGGTGTTTAGGAAATTATTTTAAAGGCAATGGTTTTTCTGCTTCTGCCACCCCAATTAGTAAGAATGTTGTATAGTTAGAGATTCATTGCTGATAACAGTTTAGTATCCAGCATTGGGTAGCTGTCTTCATATTAGATAGTCTAGTGACAAATAGAGTGCAACCCAATGTTTAGGACTTGGGGGTTGAAGGGATCCAGGAATTGAAGTCTCCCTCCACCATGCAAATAGTGCTCCTGCCTGTGATACCAGTTCTCATAGACTAAGTACTTTTTCTTTCTCTTTTCTTTCTTTTTTTATTGACCCTTTTGTATCCTGAGCACACTCCCCATTGGAAACCCAATCAAAAGGAGCTCTGAGTTCTGGGGAGAAGGAGCTATTGATATAGTTTGGGTTTCTGGGGCTCAGGAAAGAACCCTTTAGGTCAGCCAAGTAGTATTTGCATCCTAGGAAAGATCACAAATCCAAGGTGTGAACACTCCTGGAATGATTGCTCTGTCTTCATTCCCAGTGAGAATGGACACACCCCAAGACCCTATGGCTGAGACAGTGGGGATGGATGATGGAGGAAAGCCTCCTTGCTATTACAGTCCATAAGATCAAGCCAGAGTTGAAAGAGTAGTCTCTGGTTTCTCACCTGCCAAGTCTCAATCCTTCACTGAAATACCTCTTCTATGTAGGCTGTGATGAGTGCTGTAGCATCTGACCAGTTAGTCCTCTGCTATGTCAGATTATGCACCAAGGAGTCTCTTAGCTTTGTGTGGATAGCAAGTTATGGCTGGTGCCAAGTGTCATCAGAGTGAGCTGTGAGTATGGTTAAATGTCTTTCTAATGATGCTATCCAAGCCCCAAGCACTTATCATAGAGCAAACAATTGCACTGGAGCATCTGTAAGCAATAAAAAAAGGTGATGTTCTGAAAAGAAGCTGCTCAACTCTTCTTTCTCCACTCATACCATGCTGAGAGTGCAAGGGAGGAGGGCCTGAATTCAACCCCCAGGGTATAGGTTCAATCTGCAAGTGATCCTAGAATATGCTCCTTCTGTCCCCAATCCTCAGTCTACTACGAGTGGTATTTCACCAGAGTGATTTTTGATATTTAACAACCTTTAGGACTCAGATGTCAAGTGATCAGAATGGACGCAGCAACTAAACACAACAGAGCCAGCTATGAGCCATGCCCCTGTGCTGGGGTGAACCAGCTAGCTGCCCATGGTATGTCCTATGCCCCACTGTATCTACAGAACTTTGCAGATTCTCCGAGGGCCCTGACAGTCCCCATAGACTCAAAGCCACTTCCCAAAGAGGAATTCCTGGGCCATGTAAGCACTGGGAGACTCAGTATCAAATGAAGAATGGGATCCAAAATCAGAACAGATTCTGAGAGGTGGGTCCAGCTCTGGGCCGGTGCCACAGCTGGACTTCTTGTTCATGTGAGAGATCTTGCCCTTGGTGTCTTCCCAGGAGCCTGGTGTGACAATGAGATTCTTGGAGTTTTCTGACCTGATCTCCCTTCCTTCTAGCTTAAGGTTGTATTTGCCCAACTCTCTGTCTTAGTCAAAGGACTTGAGCTCAGCGTTAAGCCCTTTGTGTTCAGTTGGAATCAACAGAGCCAGTAGTTCAGAGGGCATATTTTGGGGTCAAATCCTGGTCTTCCAACCTTACTTTCTACATCTTGATGAGTATGAAAGTACCCATTTTTGGTGCTGTGGGGAGGAGTCAGGAACTAATGTTGATTAGACACAACTCATAGCAGTGCTCAGTGCCTGGTGACTGTTCTTGTTTGGTTGGGAATAGACTCTCTTTATATCCTGAGGATGCTCCTTGCAAGGGATCAGTGCAGACACATTTCGGGAGTCTCTGTTTTTCTCCATCCACCCCTCAGAGGTCATTTGAGGCACAGAAGCTCAGAGGCACAGTGCCTTCTGCAGGAGCAGAGAGAAAGGAGAAAAGCCTTGGGGCTTCAGACATCACTTACCACCATCTGATTAGTACCCAAGATATTTGCAAACCTCCTTCATGCTCTGGCTGCAGATCATCTCAGGACCTTCAGAGCACTGGATGGACTTAAGTCTTTTTCAGTTGATGCCAGTGCCCTAATCAACCAGTGTTTCCAGAGATAAACCCACTGTTTATTGCTTTTCTTTGCTGATGAAGGACATAGGCTTGTTACTCACGCCCAGGCAGGATTTGGGTGACTGGCCCCCAAGTCTTGTCTTGTAGCTATTAATTGTTGGAGAAAAGGCAACACGGGAGATATGACGTGTGGAATGACTTCCCCCACCTCATTTCAGAGAGGAGGAACTTGAACTTGACATTTTTTTGGTTTGCTGGTGTTTAATGACCAAATGTGTTTTTTAAAGATAGTTTCTGATGTTATTTTCTCCATCTATTGCAAAACAGCTGCAGAGTGGCAACATTTGACATTTAAAAGGGGGAAAGTGGGCTGGTGCAGTTATTTCCCTTGGAAAGGTCACACTTACGACTAGAGGTTCTCTGTGACAAATGGCCAAACCAGTTTCCAAAACTATGACTGTAGACACTTGGAGGGCCGCATCTATGTTGGAAACAATGTAAAGAGAAACGAAGCAAAGCAAACTCAGCTGGTCATGGAGTGTGTCAGAATTTGCTCTGATGAATGTCTGAGTTGCTGAGGATGTCAGTGGCTGATGTGACTGGCTGGGCTCTCTGTGGTTCCCATGCACATTTAAAGGACCTTCTTCATTATACCCATTGCTTCTGGACTTCTCTTCTGTGTACTTGATCACACACCATTGTACCCTTCTGCTCTTGTTTCCCACCTCCTAGAAAGCGAGATGCTTGTTGATCTTCTTCCTTTCATTCCCCATTCTTTGTACTTGGTTTTGGGCTTTGGCTCATAGTAGGTACTTCTTGAGTGAAATGTCCAGAGCCCGATGAAAGGGAATTGAGAATTGCCCAGAGAAACTTTTCTCTTGTGAAGCTGAAGTTTGGCCCAAGGCAGCTCCCAGTGCTGGATTATTTCCTGGGGTAGACACTGGCGTGGACCATTGGACCAGGTCAATGACAGGAGGGAGACAGGAGAAATGACATCCCCACATAACAGACAAGGACTGATTCTCCATAAGCTTGCTGTCTGTAAGCTTCTGTCCAAGTATCTCAGAGCAGGGCTGGATGTCTCGGAGATTTCTTATTCCATTCTACTTAAGTTAGAGAACCAAGGGTGGTGTGGGTATGACAGACAAAGGGCTTTGCTGTGTGTGCCCAAGAGCCTCTTCTCAAAGTACACAGGATGCAGGTAAGCCACTTAGAGCATGACGCCTGTCTCATGTGCATAGTCAATATATTATTGTTGTTTCACATGAGGGAAGATGTGGTGAGACAACTCAGCTAGCCATGATTTGATGTATGAGAGCAAGGATGGATTTGGAAGTCTGGTCTGCCGGGCTCCTGTCACAATCAGTATCCCTTGGGCAAGTCTTTGTACCTCTCTGAGCTGTTTCCTGGTAATTGTTCTTTTACCCCCTTGTAAGATAGAGATGATAATACCTACCCTGTATTTTGTGGTAAGAATCAAATTAAGTAGATTAAAAGTACCTAGCATAGGTAAAAATTCAGTAACTGAGAGCCATCATTTTTTGTTATTGTTGTGGTTAGTATTGCTATTATTTTATTTCTTGGCAAGGCAAGAGCTTGGATGTCTTTTAGGAATAGTTGAATTTTGGCAACACACACATCAGTGGTGATTCACCCAGAAAATAACACTCACCTCCAGTCTCTGTACACAGGCCACCTGACTTCACCTGTGTTTATTTTGTCTTTGGCTTTGGGGGTCTGTAAGGGGATATTGGGGTGGGTAAGGTTAGTAAGAGTCATAACTGTGATTGGGTGAACACTCACTGCCCAGCACATGCTTGACTATCACTTCACAAAAGTGATCACAAAGGAGCCTCACTTCAGTTCTGTGAGACAGGTGCCTTTAGCATCCTTCTTTAAAAGGCTGGAGGACTGAAGTGCATGGACGTTCAATCTCTCAAACATAGCAAAAAAAAAAAAAAAGAAAAAAAGACAGGACTGGGCATGCAGCTCGGGGTCTGCCATCTTAACTGCTCCTTTATGGCAGTGTGTGTTGGGTTGTCTTGAAGCTACCACTCTTCTTCCTGCAACCACACACTTGTGGTTTCTTTTCTCATCCCGAAGCCTAGATCAATGCCCTTCTGGTCACTAATTCCTCCTTAGCAGTGGCAAACCTGCCTTGAGTGTCATGGCGGGTGTTTCCTCTACTGCCACCTAGGGGTTGTGAACTTGAATAAGTGACATGATTTGCACAGTTTGCAACTTGTCAATGATCTTCACACTACCTTTTATAGGCACTGGTCTCACTTCTTTTCATGTAGCCAATTCAGACTTACATACATCAGTTGTCAGATTAACATTTTGGGTGCTGCACGGTGGTATTGTCTGCCAGCCACTGGTTCGATTCTGGCAAAGTCTGCAGTCTCGTTTTTACAGCAATGTTAGTGCAATCATTTGACGATTTTATTTCACTTTCTCTCTTATTATTTTATACACAGTGGAAAACAGGCAAATAAAGTGCTGATACAAGTGATAAAAAGCAAGGGTCTCAAATATAATTGAGACAAAAATAGGGACTATTTGGCTTTAATTGGATACTTATTCAATTTAAGCTAATTAATCATTTTAAATTGCACAGGGGAGAAAACAAAATGAAATAACTTGTATAAAATGTTAAATATATATTTTTAAATACCTAAGTGTGATTAAGGATACATATCTATCCCTTCTGGAACTGAACCAGTGCAAGTCAAGATGTTTTTGGTAACAGAAATAACTTCAGATCATCTAAGATAAAGGGAAGTCATAGACTCAGATCATCGGAAGGATCATGGGTCACTCAGAGTCAAAGAAGAGTTGCAGGAACCAGGAAGCTAGGGTAAGGAGCCAGGAGTTAGGCCACTAGCACATTCTCTATGTCCTTTTCATTTGTGGTTGACTTCATTTTGCAGACAGACTGTCCAGATGGCGTAGATGGTGGGGAAAATTTCCACCAACTCCCTGGCTTTATAACCTTATATTTGGCAACATTACAATAAAGAGACTCTTTTACTCATAGTGTATATATATCAATTCCAGGAAGGATTCTGATTGACTCTCTTTGGATCATGCACCCATGCTTCCACCAATCACTGTGCCCAGGGTAAGAGAGTTACTGTATTGGTCAGGACTGGGTCATATGCTCACCCATGTGGTCAGGAAGTCTCAGTTAGTAGAATAAGGGAAATGGTGGTCCCAAGCAGTGACTATCACAGTCGATAGTTGAATCATACTTCTTTCCCATCTCTTTAATATTTTCACTTTTTGACTTTTGCGCACAGTTTTATTACCTTTAAAAAAAGTAATGTTTGTGTGTTGGTCATCCATCTGACAGAGTCTCAAGGTATTCACTTGTCTCAACCTCACCGCATAAATTGAGTAAATAATTTACATTCTGTACAAGGATCATACAAAATAGTTTTGGCATGGTAGGAATGAGCTTCCCCCCAGCCTGTCCCTCTCTCTGAATCTGGTTCTCTAGGCAGCAGAGTCACGGCATATGTTGTGAACACCTGGTGGCCTCTGTTCCTCATGGAGTTAAGCTGAAAGCTAACGAGAATGAAAATGGGGCCAGGGACTGGAGGGACTTCGTTGAGTGGAGCCTTCTGGCTTTGAGTGACAAATGTGTTGAGATGTGAAGGGGAGAAATATGTATCCCATGCAGATTTGTTTTTCATGTAAATAAGTGTTTTAGCCTCAAACTTTCCAGCATCTCATTATGCAGGTGACTTAGTCATTGACATGCATGCAATTTGCATTTCCCCTCTTCTTCGCCAAAAGTGCAGAGATTGTAATGTGGCCAAGTTACACAGCCCGGGTGCACAAGTCGACCACCATCTTGAGCACATTTATCAACACTGAGGGATGGATCCAGCCAGAGCAGGACTTGGGTCCTGAGGATTTGTAGTGTTAGCCTTTTCTTGAGGATTTTTATCCCATTTGAATTCTAGCATGTAGCCCATTCATTTTTCATGTTGTTGATGTTTCAACTAGACGTGTTTGGGTCTGGAGCTGGAGAGATGGTATCAAAACTATTTAACAACCAATAAAGTGTGGACACTGGTAGGTCAGAATACATGCTGGCTAAAGGGTGGAAACAGGATGTGAAGGACCCCCATGGTGTCAGACATTAACCATTTTGTGGCTGGCTGGTAGAGAGATCAGAAGAGCAATCTCAGGGCCATTGCTAAGGTTGGGGTGGCCATGATTTCCTGACTGGTATATCAAGATTTCAGTGATTTTTTTTCCAACTGGTGCAGCCACTTTGGTACACACTGCCTGACAAGCAGCCTTAGCACTCATGTAGGAATATGGAACTGGCAAAATTCCTGGTAGACTTGCAATCAAACCCTGGAAGAAAGAGCTGCCCCAGGAGCCCTGGGAAGTGATCCAGGTGAGAACTCGAGGCTGGCTTCCAGAGCTGATCTTGCTTGTTTTTATTTTCAAATGGGAACTTGATTTAGGACTGGCCTTTGGTTTCTCCCAGACCTAGGAAGTAAACATTTCTCATTCTCAAAACCCACAAATTAATCATTTTTGCATATCAGAGCCGAGCTCTGAGCCTCTGACCAGGAGGCCTGAGCCTGCTGGCCCTGGAGCCGGGATTTGCCAGCACGAGCTGCTAATGCATATGCATTTGTTCTTCTTGTGGGAGCTCGGGCCCCTCAGGCTTCAAGGGTGAAGCTCTGCTCACTAATCATAATGCAATATCAGTGTTTTCTGCAAATCCCCTTATTATCTCTGCATCATTAGCAGTTTCTGAGCTTGTCTACAACTAATTTCACAGTGAATCTTATTTCTACCCGATATTTTAAATAAGCTATCACGCAGGGTAGTAGCTGACATGCTGCTGAGAAGGAAGCAAATCAGCCTAACGCGGGCTCTCAGACGGCCTCGGCAATTAGGCTGTGGGTCACCGTGCAGGGTGGGAGATGGGGCCCGTTTCTGCAACAACCTCTGTCCCCACCTGATTTAAATAGGCTTGCCTTCATAGCCAGGGAAGTGGTCCCCAGAGCTGGGTTCCCAGGGGGTCCTTCCTACAGGTCACCCTTAGTAAGAGAATTAACGCCTCTCCACCTCAGGTGGAAAGGCGTAGTGCCTTCTCCCTAGGGTCACTTGGGCTAAATGAGCTCGCATTTATAGTGCGTTTAGCATGAAGCCCCTGGAGTACGGAGCACCCAGTGTGTCCTCAATAAACAGAGGTTTTATTATTTTTCATTTATGAGCGATTTGAGGAGCGATCCCTGTGTTCTGGCGCTGTGCAAGGCACTGATGCCATTCAGCCACTCTCCATTTCTGATCAATCCACTAGTTCTCTAGAAAAATGGGCAGGGGAGGAAACCGAGGGTAGAGAGAGAGGTGTGTACATGCAGGTGGAAATAAGAGAGCACTCATGTCCCCATGAGGAAGGCTGTCTGTTCCTGATAGTGTGGGAAGGAGGGCAGCCAGGCTTCTTGCTCCCTCTGGGTTCTGGGGGCTTCTCCAGGCCCTTAGATAATGGCCGCTGCCCTAGAAGACAGGGCTCCACTCCTTGGCTGACTTCTGAGCCTCTTTGGAAAAATGCTTAGGAGTCCAGTTTTATTTATTTATTTATTTGCTTGTTTGTTTGTGTATTTATTTATAGATGGGATCTTTCTATGTTGCCCAGGCTGGAGTGCAGTGGTGCAATCACAACTCACTGTGGTCTTGAACTCCTGGACTCAAGTGATCCTCCTACCTCAGCCTCCTGAGTAGCTAGGACTACAAGTGTGTGCCACCACACCTGGATAATTCTTAAACTTATTTGGCAGAGATGGAGAGTCTTGCTGTGTTGCCCAGGCTGGTCCCAAACTCCTAGCTGCCATCAATCCTCCTGCCTCAGCCTCCCAAAATGCTGGGATTATAGGCATGAGCCACCATGTCCAGCCCTGAATTGTTTTTTTTTTAACTCTGAAGGTAGAGGAAGTTCTGTGGCTCTTCTGTCCTTTGGGTAAAACAGGCAATCCCTTTACCACGTGGGAGTTCCTGTTCTGGAAGGCCACATGCAGCAAGGGAAGCATCCTAGTGAATGTTACCAAGAAGCTCCCGCTCCTACATGCAATGCTGAGTGCTATACACTTATGAGTATTTAATGCCCACTGTACCCCTGCTGAAGGCTGCGACTGTCTCTGCCACTTTATAGCTAAGGAGAGAGAGATTTGGAAAGGTAGCAGGACTGGCCACCAGCCACCCTGATAGCAGGTGGAAGAGCCTGGAGCCCAAGCTGAGCATCCTAGTTCCGTCACCAATGTCCGGTCCTGCTTCACGGCATGGCTGTGGCTGAAGCTGGTGAAGGTCACCTGGTCCTTGACCAGGTGGCTCATGGGCACACAGCCCTGGCAGGGGGATGGCTATCCAGGGAGCAGCCATTGTGATCGAGTGATCTGGTGTCTCCAGTGCCTTCCGGTCCACCTTCTGTTACCTCTGCCTGCAACTTCCTGGGACACTCCCCGCCACAACCCTGCCTCCCCACCCCAACTAACATACCGCCCCTCCAGAAGTGACCTGGAATGGTATCTTTGGAACCTAAAGGAAGAGTGGAAAAGTGGGGTTGTAGGAGGGGATTGTGTCTCCACCTTCCTCCTCCACATGGGATGAACACATGTCTTCATTTCCTGTAGGTTCTAGATGGTTAGGGCTGAAATGGGCAAAGTAGGGAACAGATGTCCCATTCCCTGTCTGTCCCCAGGGACACTGGCTCTCTGTGTCATTAAGCTTTAGTAGGACCTGGTACTGGTTCCAGAGGCATCTGAGGAAGGGGAAAGAGCAGAGTTAAATTCTGGCCTGAGTGGACTCAGAGAAAGCGGGAAGGGAAGATGCTTTGGCACAAGCAGTTCCTCTGCACTATATCCTTCCTCTGATCAAACTCCTATGCATCCAGTGAAATCCAACACAAATGGCTCCTGCTCTCTAATGCCCTCCTTGATTTCTATAGAAAATGTCATTCCCTCCTCCTACAGGTCATCAAAGGAAGAAGGGATAACGTTCTGGCTCAAAAGAACTGGGCTTCCTAAGGATGCCGAGCCTGATTCTTGTCCCCTCCACTAACCCTGTCTCCCCAGTCCTCTACTGATCTCAGTCTACAAGATGCCTAGATTGCTCTAGTCTAAGGATTAAGCTCTGTTTCTGTCTGATCCTGAGATAGGGTGTGCTTTCCCTACTCACTGGCCCTTTGCTTGACTTCCTCTCCCGGAATATGTTCCAGAATTATGTGTGTGAACACACTCATGCATGTATGTAAGTGAATGTCCCCACCAAGTGCACAATTGTGCTGATGAAGAACTGGAATTTCAAGTATCCCAGCTATCATCTCACAAGCGTGGCCCATGGGCTGCATCTCATCCATACTTGTGTTTCATTTTGCCTGCAGAGTTGTTGAAATTTTGTCCATGTTTCAAAACCAGGAGGGTCGACAAAAGTCCTGATTCATAGCTTCTCTTGGAAAGAAATATCAGAGAGTCCATTAACACTGGGTCTGTATTCTTACATGACACTAGCCAGCAGAGCAGGCACTGTTTGCCACAGTCTCCACTACTCCCTGTGGCCTCCCTCACATTAAGCGTCAGGGTCAGTTTCCTTTCATCGCCACCCCAGCACTGCTGTCTTTCTGTGTCAGCCTTCCTTCACACATGCCCATGACCTGCCAGGCTGCGGGTCACTGAGGCAGGAGCCTGATCAGCATGTGAGTGGAGCTAGATGACTGAATTGATTGGAGTGTTTGGAGGAGGATAGGCATGGTTCCCAGTCCCCTGGGCTGATGTCACTGTGTTCTCCTTGTTATGATTGTCAGTGTATTCATCTCATGCCTTTGAAGCCCCACAGTGTTTGATTGGTTCTGAGCTATTTTTTGCTCAAGTATGAAACATTATGCTAACCAGACACGAGAAACATCTCTTTGACTTTTCTCTGCACAGAGCCTTGCCTTCTAATCAGCTGTGTTCTCTGGGTGTTGGGCTGTTTCTTCCCGTGGTGCTGGGTGCTGCCTCCGCCAAGAATCATGAGGCTCACCTTTGCTGTGTGCACATTCAGTGAAACAGGAAGAGGGCAAAGGAGGCTTTGGTGGCAGCTGTGGAGGAGGAGTGGCTGCCTGCGAGGCATGGGACTGGGGCAGCTTCCTCAGCATCGAGCTAGACGGCACCGCCCTCCGGAGGGCTGCTCCCGAGCACCCGCGAATCTGCAGAAAGGAAGGGGTGTTTTGTGGGAAAGTTCAGTTTAGTCATCAGTCCCAAGGTATTGTGAATCAGGGAGAGAGTATTTAACCTTGTACGTGCACATGCACACACATGCACAAACACACATGCACACTGGCACATGCATTGTGCACACATGCATCCACGCACACACATGCATGCTTATACACAGATGTGCAAACTGTGTACTGTTATTAGTTAGGCTCTGTTGCAGGTGCTGAGAATACAGTGAGGTGAGGGGAGACAAAGTTCCTGATCTCGTGGGGGAATGCATTCTAGCCAGGAAGATTAGGTGATAGATGGTGTAAACAAATGGACGCTTAGAGCAGTGTCAGAGGGTGGTAAATAGTATAAAGAACCTCGAACAGGCTGAGGGGAGAAGAGTCATGGAAGACTGTCTTGGCAAGCGTGGGCAGGAAGGTCTCTTCCACGATGTGGTCCTTGCTCAGGTCCTGCCATGGGGCAACTGTGCTACCCAGCTCCCTGAGCTGGGCTGCGGGGGCTCCTTTCATTTCAACTGCCCTGTGGATGGTGCCCCCTGGGGTTGTGCCACGTAGCAGGCCCGGCCCTGCGATGATGTGAGAAAGCGTGCTTGGGCATGTGCATGCGAGGTGTGCGTCTGGAGGTAGGGGTGTGTTGGCCATGTCTGGGGAACAGCCAGGAGGCCAGAGAAGTGCACGGTACTCAGAGGAGGTGGGGTCAGTCCTCAGGGGGCTATCAAGACCAGCTCGTCTCACACTGTCACGTGCACACACGTCACACACTGCATACTGACACATGCATTGTGTACACAATGGATTTGTCTAGAATGCAGATTCTGATTCTGTGTGTCAAGGTCGGGACTGGCAATTTTGCATCTCTGATGAGCTCCCCACAGATGCTGGGGCAGCTGGCACCTGGACCACACTTTGAGGAGTAAGGCTGGGGCCGTGGTCTGGACGAGGGGAAGCCATAGAGGGCCTCCAGCTGCCTGGCCAAAGTACAGTTCACCTTAGAGCCCAGGTGCTCATGGTGTTGGGCCATCTGGGAGCAGTTTCTATCTCTTCACTGTCCACACAGGCAAGGGGGCTGCCGGGAGAATGAAGGCAGGTTTATGGGTGTGGCCACGCAAACTTGGGGCTGTTGACAGTGTGAATATCTGTCTTTAAGCAGCTGGGTGAATCACCCAAAATACAGGAAAGCAATTCCTGGGAGATCAAAGTCCCTAATTCCAGACCTTTTCAGGTTGATACGTTTAGAAGCGGGAGGTTTGGTAACATTGCAGAGCATTCATTAGGTAACACTTGTGCTGGACCCAGAAGATGCAAAGCATCCTGCGTGAGTGGGAGCATCGCTGTGAAATGGCACAATCTGGGGTGGAGATTGAAACGAAAATTTCACAATATGCGGGCACTCAGTCTCATCAGGTGCGGTGATTGGAGATTGTGCAAGCCTGAATGTGCCTGGCCGCTCCCCTCCCAGCAACACAGCCTGGTGTCCTCACTGAATAGATGCCGGCCAGCCAGCACATGAATGGGGAATTTACTAGAGGTAATTACAGAAGGAGAGGGTGGCCCACGTGCTCCCGGGAGGGGCCTCTCTTTCTGCCTGTCACAAAGGCCTGTTTTCCTCTGATGTGTTCTTGGAGCATGTGTTCTACCCGGGAATTAGTGAACCACTGGTTACAAGGGACAAGGTGCTTTCTAGAGCCTCCTGTGGCCCTGGGAGAGGGTCTCCACTCAAAGGCATAGGATCCTTGCCTGTTCCGCCTGTTAATGCACACACGCCTTCCCGGTCTTCCTTTTTGGTTGCTCCAGGGCTGGTCCAATTAAAGACTATTTAAAGGTCCATTTAAAGACCATGCTTGGGCCGAGCATTGTGGCTCATGCCTAAAATCACAGCTCATTGGGAGGCTGAGGCCAGAGCATTGCTTGAGCCCAGGAATTTGAGACCAGCCTAGGCAACATAGTGAGACCTCATCTCTACAAAAATAAAAATAAAATAAAAAAATAGCCCGGTGTGGTGGTGTGCACCTGTAGTCCCAGCTACTCAGACGGCAAGGGCAGAAGCATCACGTGAACCCCAGGAGGCTGAGACTGCAGTGAGCCATGATGGTGCCACTGCACTCCAGCCTGGGTGACAGAGTGAGAACCAGACACAAACAAACAGAAATAGACCACTCTTGTTGGAAGTCTCCCTGGATGGCCACAGCAGGGTGTCCACCACCTACCTAGAGCATGACTTCTTTGAGCCCTGGCAGGAAACCAAGAGGCTGTGTCCTCACCTTAGTATTTGATGTGTCCCTGCTCCTCCAGATCATGTGACAGGGCAGGGGTACCCTGCTGCCTCTAAAACCCCCAACAACAACCCAGCGGGTGGATGCTAGGATCATCAATCCCACTGTGGACAAGAAGATGAAACAAAATGATGTCAAGATCAGGAGAGTGAGGGGGCCTGCTGAAGTTTCTTGGCAGATGCGTAGGAAAACCCTGCGTTGACCTGAGGCTGCCTTTTTGTTGAGATGGTGTGGCTTCTTGGCCGTCCCAGGTCATCTTTGTGCCAGGGCATTGCTGGCCTCTGCTCATTTCCTCTGGGCACTTGGGGAGGTGCTAAACGTTATGTGACATCATTTTCTTCTCGTTGCGTGTGGACTTGACCCCAGGCTCCTCAGGAGATACGAGATTTCCTAAAACCACAAGGCAGGGCTGCTCTGCTCAGAGGTAGAGAGGTGCCAACAAGCCTATTTCATGAACCCCGCCTAGGAACATCCAGATGGATACCCTCATCATTGGACTGGGGAATATTTTGCGATTTATTGTCAAAACTGTAGCATTAATGCAAGGTATTTTAAGGTACAGAGTCCCTCTTTAGCATCTAAATTGTGATTTTACAGGCTCATGCCTGTAATCCCAGCACTTTGGGAGGCTGAGCCTGGAGGATTACCTGAGCCCAGGAGTTCAAGACCAGCCTCGGCAACATAGCGATACCTCATTTCTACAAAAAAATTAGCCAGGCATGGTGGCACATGCCTGTAATCCCAGCACTTTGGGAGATTAAGGCGGGAGGATCACTCAAGGCCCGGAGTTCAAGACCAGCCTAGGCAACATAGCAAGACCTCATCTCTAAAAAAAAAAAAAAAAGTCAAGTGTGATGGCATGTACCTATGGTCTCAGCTATTTGGGGCACTGATGCAGAAGGATCACTTGCGCTTAGGAGTTGTAGGCTGCAGTGAGCTGTGATCATGCCACTGCATTCTAGCCTGGGCAACAGAGTGAGACCCTGACTCAAAAAAACAATTATGATTTGATGTCACAACTTCTGCTTCACCCATAGCCCGCGCCTACTTAGATGCAGACAACACCCTTCATTCTACTTACTGATCTTTCTTTACCGATTTGAGGTTCTTCATTCCACCGATGCTTGTGGAAGAAACGTCCCAGCCACTGGTGGCCTCAAATCACACATTCAGCTGATCACGTGCCAGGTACAAGGAAGGATTCACATGGGATAGAGCTCAGCTCTCACACGCATAAACAATATGAATAAAAATTAACTTAAAAACCTTTTTTCCCTCCGTAACAATGACATTATACCAATGGGCCCACTTAATTTCCTACATTTGTACCTTTTCAAAAGGGCCCGCTGTTTTACGATGTCAAATGTGACCTTTACAACAAAACGTGCAAACTGCGTTGTACACAGAGGACTCTTCGAAGCTAGTAATTTTCATGATGCAAATTTCAGAGCAGAATGAGCCCATTAACCAAATTAGCAATTCATAAAAGCAAAAGTTCATGGTCAGGAAACAATCGCGTCTTTTCATAAGGTATAATTTTAGCCCATTGTAGAGTTAAAGTGTGTGGTTTTTTCCCCTTAAAAAAGTAAATTAGGGCTCTAATTAAATAGGTTAAGGCTATATATGAAAGAGAATGTAATTTATGTGCAGTAAAGTGAATTAGGGATTCGAAAGACGCCAAAAATCTCTGATAAGGGCATAGTAACACCACCCTGCCTGTGAATGAGTGACTTTGGCTATTGTGGGAAGGAAACACCCATGGAGGAGAAAAAGGGAATTTTGTAAAGGCCATGTTCAAGACTGCTGGGCTCGATGAGGGTTGAGGTTGGACAGAGTACCGTGGAGGTGAAATTCTACCCACAAAGACCCACATGGCCCCCTCTGTGGATGCCCGCTGCCCAGGCAGCCTGAGCTTCATTCTGGGGACTCAGCTGTGTCTCTGATTTTGAAGCAAGTCAGGCTAAGAGACGTGAGACTGGCAACGTTTCAGATTCTAAAGAGTTTCCTCCAAAAATTGGGAGGATAAAAATATAATGCATTCCATAGCCTTGTTCCAGTGGTTAACCCAAACGGTTTACGTGAAAAATCCATGCATGACTGAATAGTATTCCACAGTGTGAATATATTGTGTTTGTTTAACCATTCATTGTTGATGGACATTTGAGTTGCTTGGACCTTTTGACTGTTGCGAGTGGTGCTGCTATGAACATGCACATGCTTTTGTTTGAATACCTGCTTTTAATTGCCTTTGATGTATACTCGGGAAGAATGAAGACTGACACACACCACAACACGGGTGAACTTTGGAGACATGATGCTGAACAAAGGCAACCAGACATGAGGACATGAGGCCATGCATTGTTTGGTTCTATTTCTCTCTCTCTCTCTCTTTTGAGTTAGGATCTCACTCTGTTGCCCAGGCTGGAGTGCAATGGCATGATCACAATGATCATGGCTCACAACAACCTTGACCTCCTGGGTTCAGGAGATCCTTCCACCTTAGCGTTCTAAGTAGCTGGGACTACAAGTGAGTGCCACCACACCTGGCTAATTTTTTTTTCTTTATAGAAATGAGGTTTCCCCACGTTTCCAAGCTGGTCGTGAGCTCCTGGGCTCAAGCAATCCTCACACCTCAGCATTCCAAAGTGATGGGATTACAGGTGTAAGTCACCATGCCTGGCCTATGATTCTATTTCTACGAAATGTTCAGAATAGGCAAATCCATAGAGACAGAAAGTAGATTTGTGGTTGTCAGAGGCTGGGGAGGGGGAATGTGGAGTGACTGTTTAATGGGCACAAGGTTTCTTTTCAAGGTGCTAACAATGTTTTGGAACCAGATGATTGCATGACACCGTGACTATGTTAAATGCCACAGAATTGTTCACCCACGGTTAATTTTATGTGAAGTTTATTTTTATGTTAATTATGTTATATTAACATAACTGACTCAATGAAAAATAAGCCCTATGTAAACTGGAGCACTTCATACACATTGGCCTGTTCCTTTATTGTGAATTTTCCGATTGTGTTGTGTGTGTATGCGTGCATGCATGTGTGTGTATATTATTTAAAATCCCTGGTTCCCAGCACAGGGCTTGGCACTTTGTGGGTTTTCAGTGAGTAGCACCAACCATGGCAGTAGTTAACTTGCACCGAGTACATACGACACGCGAAAGGAGATTGCAGGGGGGCCAGCTCTGTCAGAGTCACCGTGGGCAGCATGTGCTGTGGAGACCGGGAGGATGCAGACGCTGTTCCTGGGTGATACACACTGTGTGAGCCTGCACTTCTTCCTCGAAACACTCTGTACTTAAGTGCCTGTGGACTCAGAGAGAGAGAGAGAGGGAGAGAGAGAGAGAAAGTGTTTTAATGCATCAATGGCAGCCCAGTCATATCTGCGTTGCGTATGCACCATTTCACTGACTCTGTATCCTGGACTTATAAATGCAGATGGGGTTAGGGGCAGAGGGAGTGGGGTTGCTCTCCAGGTCACCTCGCTGAGATTTAATGCTGCATCTGTGCCACACAGGGCATTCTGTCGCCTCAGAGGAGGCCGGGTTTTAGAACTCAGAAATGGCCCCTTTTCCTTTGCAGTGGGCCTGCAATTGCCACCCCTGGGGAGGTGTCTTTGATTTCACAATTTTGGTAAAATATGAACATTCTTGTCTGCTTTGCAGGGTTCTTGTGGAGTCAGTAGAGATATGTTTTAGCAAACTCAGGGTGCACAGTAGGTACTCAGCAAGTGGTAGTCATTGTCCCCTGGACATCCCTCCTCCTCTCCAGCCCCCTCTACCATTTCTCCTGTGTGGGGAAAGAGGCAAAGGAGGACAGCAGAAAGGGCCTCAATAAAAGAGCATCCTCTCTGATGATGAGGAAGGAAGGACCAGTCCACGGCTTAGCAACAGGAGCCCGAAGACCCAGGCTCTAGTGCATTCTGCTGCAAATCGCTTGTGGGTCCTGGTATGAGTTTCTTGGCTTCTCTGAGCTCAGTTTTCACACCTAAGCAATGGGCATAACAACCTCACCTCCTTGGGTCATACAACTCTCAAAACCAAAGGAGGGAAATGCATGCAAATGTTCCCCACAAACACCGGAGCACTGCATAAGCAGGTGAACGCCACCAGAAGAGGGGAGACTAGGAGTCATCGGTGTCATCTAGACTCCGGGGGTTTTGAATCAAGGGTGGTTTTGCCTCTCAGGGGACATTTGACAATGTCTGGTGGCATTTTGACTTCTACATCTTAGGAGTGAAGAGGTGCTCCTGGTGGCATCTAGTGGGCAGAGGCCAGAAATGCTGCTCAGTGCCCTACAGTGCACAGTACAGCCCCCACCCTGGAGAAGGATCTCGCCCACTATGGCAGCAGTGCCAAGGTTGGGAAACTAATCTAGGAGAAAAAAATACGTGGAGACTCAGGTAGAGCAGGGAACCATGGGAGCACGAACGGGCTTTCCTGCGACTCACTCCCTCCTCTTCTCATTTGCATATTTTAAAAAATGGGGCATAGTTTAAAGGTACAGATAAAAGCACAGATCCTATCTCGAATGTGTTTCCACCACGTTACACAGCGATGGTTCTCTGTCTCTTGTAATAAATTAAAAAAAAAAAGTCACAGGTATTACTCCCATCGTCCCCCTTTCTCCTTTCTCTTTCTTCCTCCAGAGAGGCATCCCCTGTCATGAGTTTATCTTCTTTGTCCGTTTTTTGGGTACTTTACAAATATCAATATCCGTAAGTTACTGTTAGAATGTACATTTTTCTCTTCAATGCGCAGAAACTGAGGGTAGTTCCATGCAATTCATTCTTTTTGCTCAGCAACTCATGTAGACCTCACGTCAGTGGATTGGATTTGATCTGGGTGTTTTCAGTCAGGTTGGCTGCCCTTGAGCTGGGCTGTTCACACCGTGCAGGTGACAGAGGGACATAGCCTGTCCTTAGAGCTGGATGGCACTCGAGTCCCCAGAGCTGTCTCCTGGTGGAGCATGCAAGAGGCCAGTCCAAGAGGAGAGGCCAGTGTGGACATTTACAGACACCTAACCGCGTGCAGTGCTGGCAGCTGGGTTGTGTGCACCACGTGGGGTTTGAAGGCATATTGTGGATGAGTCTCCTCTCAACGACCTCTGGGGTTTGGATAGGGACTCAACAGCCTCCAGCCCCACACTTGAGATGAGGCTTTCAATCCTACCTGAACAAACAGATAGATGCTTGGGCCGGAGAGGCTGACTCTGATGCCCTGTAAGATATCAGGTGCCCTGTCTGGGCTCTTGGTCACATGCTCACCCTCTTCAGAGGCAGCTGTGGTGTAGTGGGGTGTCCAGCGGTGTGGGAGGGCCCACCCTGTTGTGGGGTCCCTTTATCCTCCTGGCTTCCTGCTCTGGTGACGAGAGGTGGTGTGGATGCTCAGTCTGCATTTTTTGGACAGAAATGGAAAAGAAAGCGGTGGCTTCCTGCTATTAAACGGGAGTGTGATTAGTTATAGGAAAATCAATTCATTCTTTGGCTTTGGGGAAGGCTTTTAAGTGTGAAAGGGGGTGCTAATCCCCTGGGAAATGACTTTTAAGCAAAACTGCCTTAGTTCTGCCAGCTGCTTAGATAAACACCAGAGGGGAGGGGTGGCTTTTCTCCATAGAACAGGGTTACCAGAAGCCCACCTCCCTCTCTCTCTCTGTCTGTCTGTCTCTTTATCTCTCTCTCTCTACCTCTCTCTACATCTCTCTCTACTCCTCCCGCCTTCACTCTCTTCCTCTCTCTGTCTCTCTCTTCTCTTTCTCTCTCTCTACCCCATCTCTTTCCCTTCTCTCTACCCCCTCTCTCTTTCCTCTCTGTCTCCCTCCCTCCCTCCTTTCTCTCTTTTTTTCTCTCTCTCTCTCTCTCTCTGTCCTTTTCTCTCCCCTACTTTTATGGAGCACCCATTCTGTGCCTTGTTAACAGATAGATACAGTCTTTGTCCTCATGGAGGACAGGGCAGCAGGTGGGAGTGGTGGAGACAGGATCTGTGCCAGCAAATGGCATCTGGAAAGCACCTTTGGTGGTAGTGACTGCCGGGTCTGCCCCTCCCTCACTTTTACCCTCTCCTTTCCCTCTGCCTCGCATCTCTCTGTCCTTTCCTCCCCCGTCCTCCTCAGCTGTCACTTCTCCCTCTCTACTTTCTCCCGCTTTCCTGGAAGAATCCCTGCATCGTGCACAGCCACCCTTGAGCAACCTGAAGAATGTTGGTGGGAGGATGCAGGCAAGCCCCTCTGCCGTCACCCATGCGGAGATATAAAACCTTGCCCTGGGCCACTGTGCAGAGCTGCAGGGCCTTGGCACAGATTCCCCCTTCAGGACCTGGGCCAGTTCCACCTCCCAGCGTTGTCATGAATCAGCATTCCTTTGGGGAAAATGGGCACCCCTTGTCCTGTCCTGAGTGTGACCCTGTGGGTCACCACTCAGCCCTGATTCCTCATCTACAGTGTGATGTTCCCAGCACCCACCTGTGTGCTGTTTCAGCACACCCGAGTCCATGCTGACTCCCGTTACTTCCTCCTGTTTGTTCTTCTCTCTCTGGATGTGCATACACAGCGTTTGTTCAATAATTTCTTCCAAACAACACTGTTGCCCTGTCATAAGCATCTGTCTGCGTATTTGTGACAAGGCATAATGAGAACAATAATGCTTTTAATGATGATGATGCCACTTACATATCCTGACATATCCTGAGAGATTACTAGTCATCAGACACTGTTTCGCACGTCATGTATGTCATTTCATTTACCCTTTACAACGGTCTTGTAAGGTGGCTACTATCATCAACCTGTTTTACAGATGGGAAAAATCGAGGCTCATTAAAGTTAACTAACGTGCCCAGCTGATCAGATCTTGGAGGTGAATGCAGGTCTGTCTGATCCCAAAACCTGTGTTCTTAATCACTGGTTTTCCTACCTCTATGGCATAGTTGGAAGGGGGGCAAGAGCCTAATCATAAATTATTATCTTTCATCATGCCTTTCATCATAATCTTTCATCATAATCCCAGCACTTTGGGAGGCCGAGGTGGGAGCATTGCTTGAGCCCAGGAATTCAAGATCAGCCTGGGTATCATAGCAATACCTCATCTCTACAAAACAAACAAACACACAAACAAAAAACTAGCTGGGTGTGATGATGAGTGGTTGTAGTCCCAGCTACTCAGGAGGCTGAGGTGGGAGGATTGCTTCAGCCAAGGAGGTTAAGGCTGCAGAGAGCCATGATTGTGTTACTGCACTTCAGCCTGGGGATGGAGTGAGACTCCTGACTCAGAAAAAAAGAGAATAAATTATTATTATATTTCAGCAGAGTCCTCCGTCAGCTGGAGGGATAAGATCATGTTAATATAATCTTTTCATGCTTTGCTAAACCATTTCATCCTAACTTCCATTTCAGAAGTTGGTATATCCTGCTCGCAGACCCCATGCACCCATCCACCCTGCATTCAGAAGCTTACCCAGGAAAGTGGGTGCAGGAGCACAGCCACACAGAATGCACACTGTCTCCCTTTTGGAGAGGCACAGTGGCAAGAACACAGAATTTGGAATCAGATGCATTTGAACCCAGATGCATGTCCTACCAATTCCTAGTTGTGTGACCCTGGTTAGGCCACAGATCTCCTTTTCCCAGCTTGGCTACCTCTCCTGTGTGAGGTTTCCAAGTCTCCAGCCAGTTGCCAGTACAAAGGGATCCCACAGTATACCTAGCACATATGGGGTTGGCATCCTCCCCACGTTTTCTCAAATAGGGAGTGGATGGGAACCTTCCCCACAGGCCTCTTTCTGCCCCATCCTGTGCACACACATGACCTTGCTGGATACATGTGCAGACGCTGTGGTACTGAGCTGTCTGGGGGACTTGGGTACCTGCCCCCCACTGGCCTCCTTGGCGTGTCCCTACCCTTACAGATCAAACCCTACTCTGTCTGTTGAGCTGCTGCCCTGCTCTCTCAGGAATGCTTGGCTTCTGGGGCAGGTGCTGTCAGTAGGAGACATTCTTCATTCTTCAAGAGCCCTTAGAGCTGCTCATTCTCACAGGCTGGGGCTGGGACGGCTCAAGTCCACCTGGCTTACCTGCAGCCACTGGGTCCACATTATACAGCCTTCCAGGATAGATGCTGAATTTAGGGTCTATGCTGAGCTCAGCCAAGGCCAGCAGTCAGGGGGGCTTCTTTCAGCCCCTGAAAGCTGCTACCTGCTCACCTATCTTTTTTCTCACTCTGTGGATGTTCTCAGATCCCATCTGGTTGGCCATTAACACAGCAGGGTGGGCAGGCAGGAGCCCAGCTGGCATGAGTTATTGGTTGATGCACCCAATATCAGGAGTTCGGTCCCTGCCTACAGGGAAAAGTGCATAGACTTTGCAGTGGGACATGCCCAGGCCAACTCCCAGCTCTAGCATGCTCTTGCAGTGCCACGCTGGACACGCTGCTTTATTCCCTGAGCCCTAGTCCTCTTATCTGTAAAATGGACTCCTAATCAGTGCTGTGTGGCTGTCTGAGATGACACATGCAAAGTGGCCCAAGCTGTTTTTTGGCTAGAGTGTGCTAGAGCCAACCCGTATCAGCTTCTGAGAGCCAACTGTTAAATCCTTGGGAATCTTGCAAGCCAGAAGTGAAGCCATTTAACTGGAAAAGGCCTGTGCCTTAGTGGGAGTATTTACACCTTGGGAATCGGCAAATGCTACAAATCAGGTCTCCCCCCACTATGGAGCCCATACCAGTGCACGCAGAGGTTGTGAAGGTATGTTTGTTTATTTCCTTCTTCCCTCTTTGCTGTATTCTCTTCACCAATTCAAAATCATTCCTCCTGCAGGCTCCAAGCACAGATACCTCTGGCCATCCTGGCCTGTATAGAATGTGAAAACACACTGTTCCTTTCTCACCCAGTCCTGCTGAGCCTCTCAAAGCCTTGAGCTCTTTCACATCTTCCTCATGGCCTGGGAGGACAGTCTGAGGCTAGCCAGTCTGAGCCCCCATGGTTCTACTAGATAGGACAGCAGCCCTGCAGTATCTCTTTCTCTCTCACCACCCCATCTCTCTCCCTCTCTCCACTTTTTGCTACTCTTGTCTGGTTTCTACTACATCCTACCTTTATATGTAAGCAAACTGAGCATAGAAACTCTCTTCCTCATCTCTACACTATTTCAGCACCGAGGACAGCTCCTCCTAGTTCATAGACGCTTTCCTGTATTGGACTCTCTACCTTGGACTTGGAGTTCAGCCTACACCTCATTCACCAGGACAATCTTTTCAGTCCAAGCAAAATTCACATTCTAGAAATTATCTATATCCGCACCTAGGAGAAAAATCTAAGAACAGGGCTGACAACTGATGCCATTTCTAAATGTGACCCATTTGATTGACATCTGGAATTTAGCTTTCATAAGGGTAGCATTTGCATAGCATCATAATGAAAATCTTCAACAATCATTGTGATAATACTGTGGGGACAAGGGCTGTGGGCAGAAAAACTTGCTCCATGAATATTTTCAATGTGGACTCCTCAATAGTTTATACCCCATAGAAAGTTCTTGCACATCCCAGACATACTCCTGCTGCTTGTGGGTGGAGGTTGATTGAGGCTTTTCATGAACACATCTGGCAGGAAGTGGTATCTGTAGCAACAGACGGAAAGAGGACAGGGTGTGACTAGGCTAAGTGAAGAATGGTGCTTTAATTTCCTTTCCAGAATTTTCCAAAGTGGGTCCTAGTACAACTGCAAAGGGGCTATTTGGGCAAGGAGCTGTCACAATTGTCTTTCACACAGCAAAGTGTTCTATGTGTCCTTGTTGAAGCCTTGCAGGCAGATGAAATGTGCATGCATTTTGTACCTTTTTCTCATCTCTTGGGCACAGCACAGCTCTTGTGGGGTAGAACTCAACAGATTCTTTGGAACTTGAAGACAGACCTAAGCCTTGGCTTGGCAAGCAGCATACATCAGTTAGGTGGTGCCTCCATGTGACTCTCTGTTTCTCCTTGGAAACACTTTGCATACCGGCAATTATTTTTTAAAAGCACATGTAATTGTTGATCAGATAACCCTCCTGTATGTCTCTGGATTGTGTGCTCCAAGGGAGGAAGGATGGCCACTGTGTCTGTCTTGTTCTCCTCTGTGCTATCAGCAACATTCATAGTGTCATACTTGCAGTAGGTGCTTAACACATGCTATAGAAAGATTGACCAAGATCTCTTGTCTGGAATGATGAATAATAATATCAGTTATTACCAGTTATGGTAAAAATATTAGTGGCATGAATGATTTGGGGCTTAGGGAAAACTGGGTTCAAATACTTGTTTCGCTACCTCTTAAGTGCAGGTGTGTAGACAAATCACATGGACGTTCTGAAGTTTTGAGTCTCTTATTGTATAAAATGTGAACAATAATACCTGTGGTAGAGGGTCATTGTGAAGGCTGAAAGAAATAATGCATCTCAAATACTTAGCACGGTGGCTAGCCTACAGTTATTTTCATTGTTAATATAATGATCGGTTAGTGTGTCTTGCAGCTCTGGTACATTCATTTAAGACTGCTGGTTGGGAGAAGTTACATTTTTCAAAAATTCAAACCGCTTTCTTGAGTCTGATTAATATACAAAAAGCTACATGTGTTTGATGTCTACAATTTGGTGAGTTCAGAAATAAGAATATATCTGGGAAACCATCACCACAGTCTATGCCGTAAATCTACCCATCACCTCCAAAATTTTCTCCTGCCCTCTTATTTATTATTATTATTATTTTTAGTTTCATGTGAAATAAGAATACTCAGTATAAAGTCTGCAGTTCCTACAATCACACCCAAGCTTTCTTATAAATAGACTTCTCTGCATAAGTGTGGTATGTGTCCCCTGGTTGAGCACCTATTTCTTAATTTTTCTTTGGGATGATATGGTTGGGTTGCACAGCTCTGGTTGCATTAATTTCAGAGCAAGCTCTGTGTCACCTTAGGATCACACTTTTCTACCAAAACAACAACATTAGTAATAGCTAACACATAAACACATTGTGTATAGCAAACTCTTTGTCGTGTTTTTCATACTTAATTCATGTTACAGGATGGTGTGGTCTATCCTATTATTGTCATTTTACAAAGGAGGAAATGGGGACTGGAGTGAATAAAATACTTACCCAAAATCACAGGGCCAGTCAGCGGTGGTGGAATAAGAATGTGGACCCTGACAGTCTGACTCTAAAGTCTGAAATATTGACCAGGGTGCTGCAGCTCACCTGTCACATGGAGGGATTCACTATTCACTTGCTGGATGAGGAAGATTTGGTTTGAGATCTGCAGATTCTTGATCCTTGATCCTGTTTCACGATTTGGACTCCAGGGCAGGACTGAAGAGGGTTGTGCAGAGAAGCACAGCCAGGATTAACCCAGCAAGCAGGGTGAAGAGAGAGCATGAAGAAAGCCCAGAAGACTCGGAGTATTGTATTCTCTACTTGAAAACTCAGGCAAATGCCCTGCTAGGAAACTCAGACCCAAGACCAAGACATCAACTAGCAGTAGAAAGGTATACTGACATCAGTAGAGCAAAACTCTCCTTGCAGGCTAAGTTTGGGGCTGAGGCAAGGTGAGGGGAACCAGCTGTTCAACCTGAGCATGGACCTTGAGGGACCATACTCCAGGGCCATTCTCTAACTTTGACCATCAGATTGGGATGCTAGAATTATTTGATGAGACTTCGAGTGGTGCTTCTTGGCCTTGGGCAGACAGGGGCGAGTCTCCAATTCAATTCACTCTGTGCATGGATCAATGGTTCTCTGTCTTTCCCTCACCAGAACACAGTTTGACCATAAGTATTGCATGGAAGGGTCTTCAGGGCCTCAATACCACCAAATTGAGGAGGAAAAAACCTGACTGTTTTAGCTGAAGGGTCAAGGTGTTTCTGAGGATAATAAATATCAAAAATGTAAATATTGATAGGCATATTCATAACCCACCCATCTACTCATCTTTCCATACAAATATTCATTCACCCAACTAACATTTATAGAGAATTTCTGTAGAGTCACTGTGCTGAGCCCTGGGGGTATAGAGTAAACATGGTTCTCTAACCTTAGGAAGTTTACAGTCTTAGGGAAGGAGGACTTGTATCTTCTGGTGACTGGAAACTATGCCCTTTATCTCCATTTTTCTTTTCCAGGCTTGGAACGCAAAATAAGCACCCAAGCAACATATGTTAAATGAATTAATGGACAAACCACATAGATACTGTTAAAATAATGCAAGGTCAAGAGAAGAGGAAACTCAGGCATTTGAGGGAGTCAGAGTAGCAGGATAGCCACACAGTGTAGTGTTGGAAGCTAGTAGAGAACGGTAGAGAGACCAGTGCAGAGGGTGATCCCTGGGGCTACAAATAATCTTCTTCCAGCTGACTGTGGCTTGCGGATTAAGTACTGTCTAGACTTCTGAAGGATCTGGACTAGACATCTTGAATCAGGGGTCTGTGGACAGAATTCAAGGAGTCTGCAAACCTAGATGTGAAAAAATGACATCTTTATTTGCCTTCATTCTAACTGAAAAGTTAGAGTTGCCTCCAGTTACAAATGTAGACAACAAACCACAGTGGTTTTACCAGAATCTGTGACATTGTCACTAGTCAAATCATACATATTTTTATATTACATTACAGTTGTTACAGATATCCAAAATTTAGTATTTATCCTCACCATGACTTTGAAAGTATATTGGTTATTAGGTCTGCTGCTAGATCTTGCTATTTAATGCATTAATAAAAAGAAACATCTATTGCTAAACCACAAGTTGCAATGTTATTGTTGTCTTTTATAATCCTTTATATTCTGTGTGTGTGTATGTGTGTGTGTGTGTATGCGTGCGCGCGCCGGGGTCTCACTCTGTGGTTCAGGCTGGAGGGCAATGGCATGATTGTGGCTCACTGAAGCCTTGATCTCCTGGGTTCAGGTGATCCTTCTACCTCATTCTCCCAAGTAGCTGGGACTGTAAGTGCATGCCACCATGCCCAGCTTATTTTTAAATTTTTTGACATTTTTCTGTAGAGATGAGGTCTCACTATGTTGACCAGGCTGGTCTTGAACTCCCAGGCTCAAGCAATCCTCCCACCTCAGCCTCCCAAAGTGCTGGAATTACAGGCATGAGCCACTGAGCCTGGCCTGTATCCTATTTTTATGATTTTAAATATATTTTGAAGAGGGTTCATAGTCTTCATTAGACCAAAGGGGTTCAAGGCATATTTTCAAAAAGTCCAGAATCTCTGGTTTAGATACAAATGCTTTTGTCTGCATTCAGAAATAATGAGACTCGGGGTGAGTTTGGGGAATCAAGGTCAGGGAAATGATGTTTAGAGCCAAGGTCATTGGGTTGAGTAGCTGGGGTTAAATGGTTTCCAGAGGCTGGGGTTAAATGGAGAGAGAGTAGTGTGGTGTGGGTCTTCACTGCCTGTTGAGTCTTTGTGACCAGAAGGACCTTTTCACTCTTCTCTACCCCGAGCCCTTTCTGGCTTCCCTGGTAGATTTCAGTGACTACGAAGGAATCTTTGGCTAGTCATTTCATAACTGCTTACTGGGGGAGGTTCTGCCTCCACATGCTTATGTCAGACTTGCAATTTTATTACCATTCCAGTGTGAGTGATGAACACTGTGTGTTGTGTGTGATGTGTTCTTTTAGGTTTATTCCATCACCCAAGTACCTTTCTGATTTCTGATTGGGTGTTTTCATCATCTCTCCGGGACATATACGATTTATGGTTGCAGTTTGCTCTGTTTAGATAATTTTGACATCCCTCCCCTGCACGATTTATTATTATTATTTGTATTTGCCATAAAGTACTTAAAATAACTAGTTTAGAGCTAAGCTGATAAAGCTAACAGATTCCTACTTTGGGCCATAAGTGATGCATTAAGATGCCTACTGTGCCTGGGAGGTGGGACTGAAGCAGGCTGAGTGGCAGACGGACCAGGGAGCTCAGAGGAGGAAAAGTGGTTGGTGGGGAGAGATGCCAGGTTTGGAGCAGGAAGGTTCTGAGCCAGCAGTTAAGGCTGCAGCTGCTGCATATGCAGGTTGAGGCTGAGTCACCTGCATACCCAGGAGGAAGGAGTTCCCACCTAAGAGGCCTCGAATGACTTGAAGTGGGATTGAGGAGGTAAGTACCACGTTGAATCAATCCCAAGCTTTGCTCTGGTGAAGCTGGGAGCGCTGACTCTGTGGTGTGCCTGTCCATCACCCACTCACCTCCCCCTAGCCACTTCCCTTGTGAAACTGATTGATTGATCACGGCTCACTGTAGCCTTCACCGCCTGGGCTCAGGCGAGCCTTCTGCCTCAGCCTCCCAAATAGCTGGGACTACAAGCACACACCACCACGTCCAGCTAATTTTTAAATTTTTTGTGGAGACAAAGTCTCTCTATGATGCCCAGGCTGACCTTAAACTTCTGGGCTCAAACAATTCTCCTGCCTTGGCCTCCCAAAGTTTTGGGATTATGAGCTACCATGCCTGGCCCCTTGTGGGATTTAGAGGAAAAACTGAAAGGCCGTCGTCTTTTTTCACCATATAGCTCTTTGTGACCCACGTTTGAATCAGCTTTTTCAACTTTTAATTATTTTGCCAACATATTTATTACTAAACATACATAAAAATAAAAGAATAATATAATGAATAGATAATATAATATATGCTATGTACCCTCCACCCAGATCTAACAACTGTGAACAGTTTGCCACCTTTGTTTGGCCTATATGTATGTGTGTCTTTGTGCGCATTTGAGAGAGAAAGAGCGTGTGTGCCACAGTAAGTTGCAGATATCAACCCTAAATATGTCAGCCTATATCTCCTAAGAATGGGAATCTCCTATAAGAAAGGGATGGCAATAGTTTGAAACTGCCAGGGGAGAGTGGGAGTGGGGGGGCACACTTTATCAATAAGGATACCTGATCTCAAACCAGGTAATGTGGGGACCAAAATGAGACCCAAACTTTACCTGTACAATGACCATTTGTATACCCAACCCTGAATTGCCCTCCACATCTTTAAAATAAGTAAAAAAAAGAATCCCCTAAGCATAAGAATATTTTCATTCATCATCACAATAGTCACAGACCTAAGAAAATAATAGCTCCTTAATATTATCTGGTATTCTATAAATATCCAGATTTTCCCAGGTGTCCTCCAAGTATCCGTCTTATCCATGTGTACATTTTTAAACAATTTTGAGTGATTGATAAAAATTACATATATGCAAGGTATACAACATGATGATTTGATATACATTTACACTGTGTAGTAATTACCATAATCAAATTAATTAGCACATCCATTCCCACCTATAGTTACCTTTGCGTGTCTGTGTGGTGAGAACACGTAAAATCACCCTCTTATCAAATCGCAAGTAAACAAAACAGTATTGTTAACTATCATCACTGCACTATATGTTAGATCTGGAATGTGTTCATCTTATAACAGGAAGTTTACCCTTTGATCAGCATCTCCCATTCCCTCCTTTTAAAATCCTCCTTTATGGCAACCCCTTTGGATCCCCTCCCACTCTGGGAGCTTTTCTGTCCTCTCTATAAATCCTGCTTTCTCAAAAAAAAAAAAACCCAACAAAAACCCTCCTTTAAAACCTGGGATTTCATCCAAGTACACATGTTCCACTTGACTGTTAAACCTTTGGGTTTCTTTTAATCTAGAGCAGCGGTTCTGAACCTTTTAGGCCCCCTTTCAGGCCCCCTTCACATACTTAAAAAAATACGGAAGGATTTTTGTTTGTGTGAGTTAGCTCTCTCCATGTTTACTGTATTTGAAATTAAAATAAGAATTTTTAAAAACACAGGAATGAATGACTAATTCGTCTTTTATCTGTTAAAGGGATGATATCATCACGCCTTCCAGAAAACTTCATTGTACATTCATGAGAAAAGAAGAGGAGAAAGTGCAAATGACTTCATAGCATTATTATGAAGTGGTTTTGACTTGGTAGCTTAGCCTAAAAGAGTGCTGGGGACCTGGGTTACACTGAGAATTGCTGACCTAGAGCAATCCCCTGCAATTTTTATTGTGTGACAGGTTTTTCTTTCTTTAAAGTTTCGTTAATGAAAATTTAAAGACATTTGTCAAGAGAATGTAACATATGAAACATAAAGAATTATTTGAAATTCTTTTGAATCTTTGTGATAATCAAGTGACTAGTAACACAGAAAGCAGCAAGGGGTCGTAGTTTGAAGTCCTAGTAGTAGTTGGAACTAGACCGAGTTAAATTTGGCATTCAGTTCTAAGTTAGGAAGCAGCCCGTTTGCCTCAGTTTCCTCATCTACAAAATGAGGATCGTAATACCTAGGTGACCATTGCATGAAAAGGATTAAATAAAAAGTACACATCACGAGGGTGGGATAGTGCCCAAGACACAGTAAGTGCTCAGCAAATGTCATCTATTGTTATCCACAGCAAAGGTTTTTAGCAGGAAGGGATGCAGTTGTCCCTCCTAAGAGGACACTTGGCAATGTCTGGGGATATTTTTCGTTGTCACAACTGGGGGAGGGAATGTGCTGCTGGCATCCAGAGGCCAGGGACGCCGCTCAGTGTCCCACAAAGCACAGGACAGCTACTTATAACAACGAATGATCTGGCCCCAAACACCAAGTGTTGAGCTTGGCCAACTAAAACAGTCAAGTAATCACCAGTTGTTGTGAGCTCATGGGGTGCAATCTAATGTTTACTATTGCCTCATTCTAAGGTGGTATATGTATTTAATGACTGTGTTCGACAGTTACAAAGCCCTCACTTGCAGGTGCTTCAGGGTTACAGTCATGTAAAATGCTGTGTGGCCATCCCATCTGGGAGCCAGTAGAAGCCTGGAGACCACATTGTGTTCCGGGTCACTGCTTGTCTGCAACCATCATAGCCTTGTGCTTCACATGTCAAAGACATTCAAAAGGCAGGCGATTAAATTGTAGATGTAGAAACAGTGTAATTCAGTAATAAAAAAATTAACTCCTAAAAAAAAAAAAAGGCAGCTGTATGTTTTAAAGTTGGTGACTGGAGCTCAGTAGGGAAGCTGCCTTGATTTTCCTGTTCTTGATTCAATTGAATCTTATATCCTCCAATGGGCACAGCCTTTCCTTTATGAACCAGCCAGTCCTCATGATGTCCCAGCCGCTGTGAGATTCCTTGGTGTGTGAGGATAAGAGCTGCTCCCGGGGACCCCCACAGGGAGGAGGCAGGCATACAGAGCCCCCTGTCTTCTTCCACAGAGACCTGCCCCTCTCAGCAACATCTTTCAGTATGTCTCTCATATGGCCACCGAGGTTGCTTCATCCATGGATCATGTCTTTGAGCAGTCAAAGGTTAAGTAATGACACCTTGAAGGAACTATGTCCCTTGGCTCAGGGCTCCCAAACCAAGATGTCCACCAGAGTCACTTGTGAGTGCCTTGAAAATACAGATTCTGGAAAGACCAAACAGTGGGAAGAGGGGCTCGGGTTCAGAGATCACCCTATGAGGCACAACGTTCATTGTCTGGGGAGTGCCCACCCAAGACCCAATCCCCCCACTACATAACATATCCACATAAGAAACATGCGCTTGTACCCCTGAATCTAAAATAATATAAAATGATTTTTAAAAAACAGACAAAACCAGGGGAAACTATTATATATTTTTTAAAAATTAAGAGAAATATCAACCACATACATTTCAGGAACTTGTTTGGGTCTTGTTATGTAAGAAAATGGCATCACAGTAATATAAAAATAGACTAAATTTTTAAAAAGCTAAAATAAAAAATAGCATACACACAAAACATCCAGATTCTGACTCCTCATCCCAGATATTCTGCGGCAGGACCTATAACTGATTGTCAGCAAATTCCCCAAGGAGGGTCTTATAGTTAGGGTGGAAAAATCTTTGACTGTCCCAGTAAATGTGCTTTGAGTGTCAGAAAATGAGCCACTTGTGACTGAGAAACACTGGTGCTTGATCCACATGGCCCAGATTCCTTTTTGTTTTCCCCAGTCCCTGAATCCTATGGAAAGATGCTGCTACTTCTAGTTTAAAAACCTCCTCTGGCTTCTTGCTGTCCTCAAAATCAAATGCCTCTGGCCCTTGCCTCTGTATAAGACCCTGCACGTCTGGGTTCTTACACACCTCTCTGCCATCATCCTGGTTGCTCCAGCTACATGGGCCATCTGTCCTCTCCCTGATCAAATCTATGTCAGAGCCTTTGTACTCACAATATCTGTACCCTAAATGCCCCACCTTATGCTTCCTGAGCATCTGGCTCCTTCTCTTTCTTCAGGGTGAGCCTTAAGGACATCCCATCTGATGGGCCTTCTCTGACCTCTTTTCTGCTAAAAGTAGTTCCCCCTTATTATCTCACATGCCACCCTGTTCTTTTCAGTTCTAGAAATAGTCATCATTGACAAAATACACAGGGTTGTGTGTTTGCTGTTTCCCTGACAAGGTAGAGCTGTAGGGGCAGAGACCTTCGGGTCACTGTCATAGAAAGAGCACCTGGTTCAATGTCTGGCATACAGTCGGTCCTCAGTGCACATTCTGTGGATGGACGGATGAATGGATGCATGACTGGACTCTCTCCAGCTGTTTTCACATATTTTCTTAGTATTGTTGATCTTAAAACAGATACTGAAACACTCAGGCTGCCCCAGCCCCACGGGCCCTCACAACGGGCCCTGGGCCAGCCTGTGTTCAGAGGGCTCATACCCAGGTGCCTGCTGAGGCTGGGGCAGAGCCGTGCCACACTCTCAGAGTCCACAGAAGTGGGGGCCAGTGTCAGCAGGCCTCGGCTTCTCGGAGGCATCTGCTGAAAGCTGCTGTTGGCATGAGTGTGTCAGGAGAGATGCAGAGCTGAGGAAATGTCAAAGGGTGAATGGGATAATCGAGCCCAGCCATCAAAACTGCCACCCACTCGAGCCTGTCAGACTCTACAAGAGAAATCTTTCAGATGTGTCAGCTTCTTTGTGTGTATAATAGCAGAGAGCAAGGATGCCCCCGGGGATGGGAGGCTTGCAGTGGCCACTTCCGATTGACCGGGTTCTTTCCAAGCCCCAGTTGGTCCCATCCATTGTGGGGATGAAGGAAGCTGGGAGGAGAGGGAGGGCAACTGTTGTCAGGGTGTGGGACATCTGATGTAGTTCTCCATGTATCCTATTTCAATTTCCTTTCCCTTTCTTCCATGTTGGTGCCCACAAAACAAAGCAAATGTCCTGCAATTCCTTGACACAATAGACAGAGTTAGGGAGAGTCTTCAGTGAGATTGCACACGCTTTTTATTCCCATGGCAAGGTTCCTCACTCCATTCATTCAACTCATGTTGTTCCATGCATCCATCAGGCATTATCCTAGATTCCAGGGATAGAGCCATGAAGGAGCACAGACCAGATCTGTTTCCTTGGAGCCTTCATTCCAGTTGGGACGGATAGACAGTGTATTAATGACATACATAAGCAAAAAGGGTACTTACAGCTTGTGATGGATTTCACAAAAGGAGGAAGCAGGGGTATGGAGGGGTGGGTGTCTGCTTTGAATAGATAAGGAAATGACATCACCGGAACCTGAGGATGAGCTCTAATCCATGTCTTCCTTTTGTCTGGGTAAAGAATAGGTCTCTGTTTCTCTTGCTGAAAAAGGCAACACGATGCTTAAGTTTGGAAGCATTGAGGTGGTAGATGTGTGATTTTTGTTAGTTACTGCAGGATTTTCATGTTCGCTCCAGGAGGACCAGTCTTGATTTCACTACCATTCTGTTGGCAGTGGTTTGATGGATTAGACATCTCTCAGCTATGTGGACTGTCTTATGTGTTTCATTCTATCTCCTAATCAATACATGAGGAGGAGATGGGGCAGGGCCTACAAACAAAAACCCTGGGGGTTTGGCTTTTTCCAAGGGCTGCTCCAGAGTCCTCAAGTTTCAACTGATATTGATAAGATGCCTATTCCTCTACTTACTTTCAAAAGAGTCATTACCTGTTTTACTGATATTAATAAAGTAAAATCTTGAGGTTTTATTGGTGTACTCCACTGTTTTGGTTGTTGTTTTGGTTACAGTAACAGTTTCTTTTAACTTTACTGATTATGTTCTTACATTTTCTTAATGTTTATTTCACTCCCTATTTCTTCTTCCTGCCCTATCCTCCCCAGATTCTTGAGCTTGAATGTTTGGTCCAGTTATTTACTTTCTTGTTTTCTAATACATCCTTGTAAGGCTATGCATTTTCCTCTAAAAACAACTTTGCCTGCATCTTATTACTTTTCCTCTGTGGCACATTGTCATTTGGTTCTATATAATTGTAATTTTCAGTTTGATTTTCTCTTTAGAAGTATGTTTTTTTAAATGATCAACTATGCAGATAGTTGTGGAATTCAATTTTGGGTTAATTATTTCTAATTTTATAGGATTGAGGTGAATGAATGAGGTCCGTTAGATATCAACTTTTGAAAAAATCTTGACTTTTGGTCCCTTCCCCGACCTGGGGGAGGTGAATCTCCCTCTCTCTTCTCTCTCTCTAATTTACTCTTTAAATAAACTGTATTTTCCATCTAAAAAAAAAAAAAAGAAAAAAGAAAAAAAAATCTCAAGATTTCCTTTGTGGCATGGTACATTGTCAAATTTAAAAAGTATACTTGAGAACCATATGTATCCTATTTGTATATTTGGGTTGATCAAACCTTCTATAGCTTTTCTTATTTTCCTGACTGATCTCTGGCTTTCTTTTCACTGATCCTCTCTAGTTGGTATTTCTGTAGGAAAATGATTAGAGTGGTTTTACTTCTTGCTTAGCTCTAGCACCAAGCCAAGGATTCCAAAGAAGCAAGAAAAAAAAAAAAATAGAGAAATAAGCTCTTTGTCATCTCCCCTGGTTGGTCAAGAGTACGTTTCTGCTAATGAGATGTTGCAGTGAGGTGGGGGGAGATTATTGATGCCATGAAACCGCCCACAGCAAGGATGTCTCTGCAGAGATATGCCTCTGGGACATGTTCAGGGGATGGCAGTGGTTACATTGGTTGGCCTCTTAATGAGGCATTCTGGAAATATAGCACTTTGTCCATCAGAAAAAAAAAATCTAGCAACCACATCACCAACAAGCATGCTTTTAAAAAGGACTCACAAAAAATGTAAAATTAAGGTCAGCTCTGAGGTCTTTGAGCTGAATAAACCTTGAAGCAAAAATTTTATCTCTTTTCCCAAAGATGAACATAGAGCTTTAGAAATCTGTGAGCAGGCACAGCATTTGGAAAGGAAGGCTTGATTGGTAGCCTGAGCACCAGAGGTGGTTCTGAGAACACCAGGGCTGCTGGAAAGTACTTACTAGAGCAGTCGATTGTCGGGGAGTATGAAAAGGGTGGAAATAGGCTGGATCCTTTTCCTCTTTGGATTAAGCATAGCGTCAGAAGGCTTTAGGGGAAGTGACAGGTAGGTGGGCTATGCCTAACTCTCATTAACCCGACCAGAATTCTCTACCTCTTCTCTTTATTGTCATCAAGATGCCATTGTTCTTCCTCTGTGCATGACAAGGCTCTCATAGAAGGCTTCTCCTTTCCTCCCTGCCCCTTCTGTTTTATGTACCTGGTTAGCACACAAGGTCCCTCACCACTATGTTGGAAATATTCCTGTCTGGCCTGAAGTTTCTGGGAAGGTCGTGGGTGGTGCACACTTTGGACTCTTCTGGCATTGAATTCTCCTGGCTTGCTCATCTTGGTGTGCTGCTCTGGAGAGAGATGCTGGAGCTTTGGTTAGGAGAGGAATAACTCCAATTGGATGCCTATGTAGCATTCATGCATGTCACAAAATTTAAAGAAAATAATCCTTGCCCCATCAGTCCCTCCATCAGTAACATCTGAGTATCCATGTGGAAATACCAAAAAAGGGTCTCAACTCAAACCAGGTTCGACTGAACCAACACATTACCTCAGTAGCTGAAAATTGCAGAGGGCAGGCCTTTTCTACTGAGCATGATGGGTTCTGGGCACCCTAACAATGGCTCAAGGAATCGGTCCCACTCTGTCCTTTCCCTCTGTTTTGGCTTCATTCTTTGGTGAACATTCTCCTCACAGTGGGAAGATGGTCACCATCAGCCCAAGACTGCGTTTTACCACCTTGGCCCACCTAGCAGCAAGAGGGAGCCTAGTCCCTGCAAAAGCTCCAGGGCTTAGGCTCACTGGGTTATCCTGGGTGGGGCATCCAGCTCTCAAGCAGTCCTGTCAAAAAGGGTGAGGAGAAGCTGACTTCTTGAGGTCAAACCACAGGGGAAGAGTAGATGAAGGGCTGGCTCCCAAGTAGAAAATTGGGGTTTCAGCAATAGAAGTTCAACAAATAATTGCCATGTGATCCAGCAATTCTTTTGCTAGGTATGAGGGGAACTCCCTCCAAAATGGAATTTATTTATTAAAAAATGTGTAGTTATTCTTCCTTGTTTAAACTTCAATCACCTTCAAAGTACTCTTTGTTTGATGCAATACACCTATCAAGATGCTTTCTGCACTGCTCAAAACAATTTTTAAACTCGTCAGTTTTTATGCCCTTTAGTGCTTCTACCATTTTTTGTTTCACCTTTTCCGCATTGGTAAAATGTTTCCCTTTAAGGACTTTTTCGTCAGAGGAAACAACCAAAAAATGTCACTTGGGGTGAGATCGGGTGAATAGGGAGAATGGGACATGGGGGTCATGCTGTTTTGGGTCAAAAACTGCTGAACACCCAGTGAGGCATGGGCAGGTGTGCTCATAAATCACCCATCATGAAATGGGCAAGCGCATTGAAAGAATCTCTGAAAAAAATTCATTGAAGCCGAATGCAGCCTCTCACAACAATGCTGGCTGGTACACTGATGCCAAAGGGTTCCTAGAACACTTACCCACCCTCCAAAAAAATTCAGTTTTTTGGATCCCCCTCATACGACTTCCACAGCATCTTTATTCATAGTATCCAAAAGGTAGAAGCAACCCAAAAGTCCATCAATGGAAGAATGGGTAAACACATTGTGGTCTATCCACACAATGAAATATTATTCAGCTGTAAAAGGGAATGCAGTTCTGACATACACTATGACATGGATGAACCTTGGGAGTGTGCAAAGTGAAGGAAGCTAGATTCAAAAAGGTCACATACTGCATGATTCCATGTCTATGAAATGTCCTCAGTAGGCAGGTTCATAGAGACAGAGCATATTCATGATTGCCAGGAGCTGGGGTTGCGGGGTGGGTTGGAAAGTGGCTGCAGTATCAAAACCAACACTGGGATGTTAGGGTGATCTGCATGTGACATCCATCACCCTGTTGATTGCATGTCAGTTTGGATGATCTGGCTGGCCAGGCCAGTGTGTCCTTCTTTCCTCACCGCTCTGTATGGGTCCCCTCACAGGCTGCTCACTTAGTCTAAGAGGGTGACCATCCTTGCTCGAGGAGGACGCTTCAAGGATGTACAAGCAGCTGCACTCCCTGACTAGAGCCTCCAAACACGCTCTCAAAACCAACACCAATTGGATATGTGACTGCAGGGTGACATTTGGAAGATATGGGACATAGGAACATGGCTTGCAAGCCACAAGGCCTAAATTTCCTTTTCAAGTTGATGTGTTTTAATATGGCCCAAGTCCTGGGCATCTGTAAAAGAGACAAGTGTCACTGTCCATGGTATTGATTTGAGGCTCACACACATGCCTGTCTTTTTTATTCAAACACGATTTAAACTCCTGGGTACCCCACAGGGTCGTCTTTTTTACTAGTTCAACTATTTGAGTTTATTGGGTTCCTAATATGTGCCTGGAACTTAGACCTGTTGACAAACTTGGATGTGTATTAATAGTAAACCTAAGAACTACATTTAACTAGCACTTATCTTTTGTTAGCATCTCTGCTAAATACGTTATTATTATTATTATTTTATTTTTCCATTGGATTCTTGCAATGGACCTGTAAGTTGGGTACTGTAATAAGCTCCACTTTGCTGATGAAAAAACTGAGGCTCTCAGGGCCTGAGGAAATGGCCCAATGCTAGATGGCAGAGGCGGGATTCAGACTCAGGACCCTCCACACTGAAGTCCTCGGTAAGCCACCCAGCAGACTAAACAAGGACACTGACAGATGCCAGGCACACTGAACTGCACACAAACCAGAGGAGCAGTCATTAGAAATTACACGTGAAACCATCCTGCTCTCTTCTGCCGATTCCCTATTTATAGGGTGCCCAGTGGATGCTGTTTCTAACTTAAGCTTGAAGGTTTTCTTTGAAAGTTTCAATCTGCGACTTGAAAGCAAAGCAAGAGAAGAAAAGAGCTGGGAGTGCACTTCACCAAACGCGGCTTGGAAATCTGAGCCGGGATGGTGGTGGCGGGGAGGATGATCGCCTTATTAGCGTGGAAGGATGAAGATGATCAGAGAGGGGTGCTCCATTATTTATAGGAATCCGGTTCTTTTCTATACACTTCACTGAGGCATTTGATATATTTGTGCTGGAGATTAACACTGATGTTATTTTCTTTAATGTCTGTTTTTAGTGTATGCGATGCATGTTGGCATTCAGGAAATTCAGCCAGAGAGAAAAACAATAGTATTAATTAGGAATGTCAGTCATGGGTGTTATGAAATTCAAAACTGCCAAGTTTCTGGAGCATTTAGTGGTAATTATAATAGACTGTGGAGACAAGCTGTTCTTTGTCTCCTCTACAGAAATGCACAGTTTGATGGGCAAGTGATCAATGTGCTAATGCAAACCCTTCTGAAAGGGGTGCCTCACTCACCCTGTTATTTTTAGGACTCAGTGCTTTTGCTAATTCAGAGCTGCCCAGAGAGAGGAGACCATCCAGTGAATGTAAGTCCTCCTGTCTTCTTATAATTTAAAATGACTATTTAAATTATATCTCCACATACGTTGGAGTATGAACAGAGGGGTACAGAGGATCCCACCCATCAGCCTGGCAGAATATTTAGATTTAAATCAGAGCCATTGCTTTTTCCAGGTAAAGTCACACATATGATCACTTTCCTCTCAAACTGATGAATAATAAACACCTGTCCCATGTTCTTTGGGCAACCTGGTTACATGGGTAGAGTGATTTGCATCTTTGAGAACCAGAATAAAATGGGTGCTTTCTTGGATTTGCTCACGTTGCTGGTTGGAGGTTTATGTGTCTTGATCTGTTTTGGGTCATCTTATCAACCTTGGATGGGGACTGGGTCAGGTAGAACTTTAGGAATGTAAGGATCCCAGCGTCGGCAGCCTACTTCCTTATATTATCTTCTGTGAGCTGTATAACATGCTTTGAAGCTGTCTGAGCAGATGCCCACCCACCTGTAAGGAAAGTCAGTGACAAAGAGATCAAGAAATCTAAGAGTTCTGCAGTTCTGAAATCTAAGAGCAAGGAGAGAGGGAAGAAAGATACTATGTGTCAGGAGGGCTATTCACTTACTTGATGTCTAGTGCTGTATACACTTTATTCTAGTGCTTCCTGCCATTTCTAGACACACAGTGCCTTCTACCACAGGGCCTTTGCACATGTCTGTTATGCTAAGCCATTTAGGGCTGGCTTTTGGGCACACCTCATTCTTAAAGGGCAAGCACTCCTCTCTAGACCCTAGCAAGGACTCAACTTGTAGGAAGGGTAAGTGTGCTCTGTTCTCTATAAGACTGATATTTCATTTGATTAAAACAAAGCAGGGCTCAAAGAGAAAATCCTATTTTCCAAGAGAGCACAGTAATGGGCGATGCAGAATCATCTATCTCTGATTTTTTTTTCTCCTTTCACTACTTCTATTAGCTGGAGATAATGCTGTCAAGAGGAAAAAAAAAAAGAAAAAAATTAGCTATTGTTGGTTTGCCTGTAATTTGTGTGACTTACAGACAGACCAGCTAAGTTCAGTGGTGTCTGTTAGTCCTAACTAGACCTGAGAACTGAAAGAGAGATGATCAGAGATCCTTTGCCCTGTGTGTGTGTGTGTGTGTGTGTGTGTGTGCGCGCGCGCGCGCGCACGCATATGTGTGTGTGTGTCTGGGTTTTCGTTTTTAATAATTAATAGCAGTTCCTTCTTCATTCTGAACTTTTTCAGAAATAATTGGGGAAGTTGGGGCTGGGCCAGTAATTGTTCAGAAATGTGCTTGGCTATGGACAAGCCTCCACTCTGGGACTGGTGAGTCTGTGGAAACGCCCCCACCCCCTCCCAGCGGTTTGGAAGAATGTCTAGCAGCATCTCGGTATCCTTTGGAAAAGCAGGGCACGTTTTCCTGCTGACACACACAAGCCTTATAATTTAGCATTAGAAAAGAAAAATGGTTTAGAACAAGAAAATATATTTAGAGCTCATTATTCAAGTAGGAGCCACGGAGAAGGGGCAAGGATGGAGCCAGTCAACAAGAAACAGCTCCCGTTACAGAGTCAGAAGGAGGCTGTGCCTGGTGCTCAGAAGCCAAGCAGGAAGCGGTCCCAAGGTCGGCAGGGTCCACATTCAAGGTCACACATCAGCAAAGAGAGTGCACAGGGTTGCCATCTCTGGAATAAACCTGTCCTGAAGGCTCTGTCCACAGCTGCCTCCTTGGTTGTCCCCTCCTCTCCCTGGCTCCCAGCACAGGTTTGCTCACAGTAAGTTTCCACATTCAAGGCCTCTGCTTGGCATCCACGTGTTGGCGTCAGTGTCACTGAGGCTAGAACTAGTTGTCCCATCAAGTGGAAGGGGCTTGGTGGGAGGCAGCTGTGTCCACGTGGCGAAGTGCATCACGGTAGTTCCTGACCACATGCTAGGGCTCATGCCCCTTTTTGATGTTGCTGAAGACGCGTTGGTTCTTCCCAGCTAAGTATTTTGCTTGTGTTATCTTCTTCAGCCTGTAGCTTTTCTCCTCTTCTTCGTCAAGGATGGTTACAAAAGGGACTGGAGTGAATGAGGAGACCCCATGGGTCTCAATACAACCAGGTGAAAAGGAAAAAGAACCAACGCTTTCTTGTATGTTGGCGACTGTGTTAGTTGCTTTAGAACCACCATTCATCGCAGTTTTATCATTAGTTCTTCGCTATCCATCCTCTAGCACTGTTCTAGAAGGTGGTTCTGGAGCAGAAGACAGAGCAGATGTGAAGGGGGAACCTCCCAAAACCAGAATTATCATTTGGAGGGCAGGCCCCTTGTAGTACAGGTTTCCCCCGCTAGGTAAGTGTTCTGGGAATCCATCAGCATCAGTGTGCCAACTACCATTGTTGTGAGAGGCTGCGTTCAGCATCAGTGAATTTTTTTTTTTTTTGAGATCCTTTCAGTGCTCCAGCCTGGTGATTTATAAGTATACCTGCCCATATTGTGCTGGATGTTCAGCAGGTTTTGACTAAAAACAGCATGATCCCTGTGCCCTCCTCTCCCTATTCACCCCATCTTGCCACAAGTGAATTTTTTTTCCCCTGGATGAAAAAAAGTCCTCAAAGAGAAATGGTTTGCCAATGTGAAAGAGGTGAAAAACAACAACAACAAAATGGCAGATGCACTAGAAGGAATCAAAATGGACAAGTTCAAAAACTGTTTTGAGCAGTGGAAAAAGCATCTCGACAGGTATATCGCATCAAATGGAGAGTACTTTGACGGTGACTGAAGTTTAAACATGTAAGAATAAATATACATTTGTAAGTAAATAAATTCAAGAGTTTTTTGGGTCCTACCTCATATATCCTCTGTCTTCATAGCTCTTAGAGTCTGGAAGAGGGGCCTGTGAATAAGAAGGAATTACAAGCATAATAAGTGTTATGCCAGAAGGAGCACAGGGTATGGGGAAATCTTTAAAAGCAAACTGGATTTAACCCAATTTAGGACTCAGAGAAGGTGTTTCTGAGTAGCTGTTATTTATTCTAAGACCTGAAGGATGAATATGACTTTTTTTCATGTAATCTCCCCTTTACAATGGGTAAAATATTTATCTAGTTGTCAAGTGGGGAAACTGAAGTTTAGTGAGGTAGGCCACCATGCCCTGGTCCACGTTGCTAGTGACAGGGCCAGGATTCAGGCTTGGGTTTGTTTGACTCCAGAACCTCTCCTCCATCAGACTCTGGCTCTTTCTGGGGCCTCCCCACTCATCACATGTCGAAAAGTCTGGACAAAAGAACTTGGGAGGCAAAGGTGGAGAGAAGGCTTTCTGGTGGGGCCCAGGCTCTGTTGCTCAGAACTGGAAGGTGCTCATCATACACATGGAATGTATCATTTTAAGTCTGAAATATGGCAAAAGCATGAACTTTGGAGAAAGGTTGAGATTCAAATCTTGTTTGGTAACTTTTATAGATCTGTATCTTCAGGCAAATCATTTCTCCATCCCTGTGGTGAAAATCTGTTGTGCGGATTCAAAGATGTAATGCGTGCTGGGCAGGGGCGTGTGGTGGGTATTTAAAAGTGGCCCATCTTTGGGTCCTCAGGGAGGAGGCTAAGGGATGAGCCTGCCCCAGAAGTACACCTGCTGGTGAGAGGCCACTTACTACCAAGTCATTTCCAGGCGTCATGCTAAGCATATTGGTGCTGAAGAAGAGAGACACATCTCTGGGTGTTCAGCCAGGCGGCCACAGATGTGAACAATAGAGAACTCAGCTCACGTGCCCAGTGGGAAGAAGACAATCGCTCCCCAAACACAGCTGCCTCTTTCTCAATTGGACCCAACTTTGCCAGATAATGGAAACACAGAAAACAAGGCACGGGGGAAACGAGCTGTTTATGTTTAAACACGGCAGTCGAGCCTCAACACTGAGCCTTCCTGGACGGCATCTGCGAGTCATCACGCAGCTCTGTGGCTGCTGGGCCCAGCCTGTGGGTGCGCAAGGCTGTGCGGCAGCCTGTGCTGGGAGGGAGAGATGGTGCAAAGCACCTGTCCTCGACACCCTCTGTCCTTGTGGAGGGTGTGCGGGATGCTCCACCCCTTCTTGTCTCCTTCAGAAGCTCTTGGAAGAAGCACAGATGTTGCTTGGAAATAAAGAAGGGGGCATGGAACTCCTCTCGCTGGATGTGGTTTGGGGAAACAAACTCTTGTGTTGGGTAATATTTTCTGGGGCATGAAGGCTCTATGAGCTAAGTCATATCTATAATTAGACCATGATGGGGATTATTTAAAGGAGAAATATACCACATCTTCCCACCCACCCATTCATCTGTCATCCACAAGTTATTAAAATAGCATTTGTTAAACAGTTATTGTGTATCTGCCACCATATATGTGTATATTTTACAAACACACACACATACATACTACATGTAATTTAGAAAGTTGTTAGGAGAATAGATTTTAAGTCCCGAATTTCCCTCTTACTAGCTGTGTCATCTTGAGCAAGTCACTCAACCTCTCTGAGATTCAGTTTTACCATGTGCAAAATGTACATGTCAATAATACCAACTCACAGAGATTGTGCATTTCATGTGCTTAGGAGAGTGCCTGACCACATAATAATAGTCAAGAAATGTTAGTGTTTATTACTTTTAAATTTGTACATTAGTGACCAAAAGACTGAGGTAGTAAGCATGAATCTCTGCCCACAAACGGGTATAAAATAAGTATCTCCATTTCTCTTTTTCTTTTAAGAAATCCACTTAAACATATCTCCAGTTTCCCATCCTTCAGGCTGGTGGGAAATTCTAGCTCAGTCATTATTGAAGCCCAGGTCAAATGGATAGAAGGTGTAGGTCCAGTAGTTGAACCCAAACCTCTCACCCTGGCCACTGAAGTGGTTTCTCTTGAATAAATAAGCAGTCAGATATGTCTTGCTAAAAGACCAGAGGTGCCCCTTCCCTCTAGGCTGTTGAGTGGATGTCTAGAGAGAAGACAGTTGTGCAAAGATCATACTCTCTCTCTCTCTCATTTTTTTTTTTTTTTTTTTTTTTTTGTTTGGATTAAAAAAATTTAGCCCAAACTGGAGTGCAGTGCACCAGCCCGGCCACAGGGGTCCGGCGGGGTTATGTC
>CAUYQG010265580.1:0-23063 GCA_963574415.1 Tarsius wallacei
ATTTGTTCTTCTTTATGGCTGTGTAATATTCCATCATGTATATATACCACATTTTAAAAACCTAGTCCAGTTTTGATGGGCAGCACAGTTGGTTCCATGTTTTTGCCATTGTGACTAATGCTGCAATAAACATGCATGTGCAGGTAACTTTTTTTTAATAGAGTTATTTAAAAGTGGTGACATCTTTCTCAAATTATTGCTTATACGTAACTCTAATATATAATACAGACATAAAACAGAGATATTCTGGGATGGAGAGGGTGGACAGAACTCTGCCAGGATGTAATCTTCCCGCTAGGGGTTCCCCTGAGACAAGTTTGCAATAATTAACTGCTGAATTTCACACTGACTACAAACTCTTCAGCAAAACCTCAAAGACCCTCCATGATGAAGACCTGGCAACCTCTACGCATCTTTCTCATATTTGGTTTGCCAGGTTTTGCCTGTAGTGTACCCAGGGAGGACCCCCTTTGTTTTTCAAGTGTTACCTCTATAAAGTCTTTTTAATACAGGAAATTCCGGGGCAGGCTTTGAATTGCAAGTAAGAAACTAGCAGGCAGGCAATGGTTATAGGCATGAACCATTTATTCCCTCTCTGTCTTAAAATCTCAGAAGAGGTAAGAAAAGCTGCAATCTGAAGGTGAAGGAACAGCCTTCCTCTGGACTGGCTGCAGACCCAAATGTATTTGTAAGTATGGATGCAGGGATTTGAAAAAATGTTTTCCTTGATTTTACCCAGGACCTGACAGAATCCAAGTATTTATGGTTAATCATAAACTTAGAAGGAATGTCACCAAAGCTAACATCCCATCACCATAATATTGTCTAGCCTGTCCTTAAAACCCATGCTTCCTAACTTCTTGAGGAAGCTCCTCTCACCTTTGATAAGTATGATGATAGTTTGGGGGTGCATCCTCAAAGTTTATATCTATTACACCAGTTGTATTATTTCCTTACAAACATACAAAACGAATCTAATCCTTCTGTCACATCTAATTAATTCATCTCGTGTTCTTATTGGGCACCGACTGTGTCCCTCTCACTCTTCAGGGCACTGAGTATTTACTAATGAACAAAGGTCTCTTGTCACATAAATTAAAATCAGTTGTACATTCATGGTTCCATCTACCAATCAGCCAAATCACAGGCTTAAATCCCCTATTGCCTTGGGGAAAAGTTAGGGACATATTGAGAAAGCAATTCCCACATATCTTTCATAGATTAAGAAATATTAATAGGAATTATTATATAACAGGTGAACATAATGATTAAAGCACAGATCCCTGTGAACTTTACAAGTCTGCTTTTGTTCATTCAGAATCCAAGGCTTTGACTTTGTTTTAAAATCAACAAGAAATTCCTCTCAAAATTAGAAACAGAGACTCAAGAGTTTATGTAGAATAAACTTGTACATTAGTTTGACTCAGCAACACAAGGGAAAGAAGGGTGAGTTGACCAACGGTTTAAGTACAAAATAGCAGTTATTTTGTGAGGACGATACAAACGTCCTTTAATAAAGTGTGACCAATATTATTCAAAGCTTTGTGATCACCCTTACATGACTTTCTCATCAGGCTTACTTCTGTTTGTTTTTTATATCATTAAAATGTTACAAGGAAACACTGTGCAACTAATTTAAAATGATTGAAGTGAAGCTATCAGATAATTGATGTCATCAAGATGAGGATTTAAATATCTGACTCTACTTGGTACTAAAGAAATGTAAATAACAAAACATAAATTAAGTGCAGTACAGTCTTCTACATGCAGCATAAATATTTATGTGGTAATCAAGTATTCTCACAGCAGCAACCCTGAGGGGAAATTCTTTTTATGTCTTACACATGTCTTAACATATTTTTATTCAACCTGGAGCATAGATACACATTAGATATTCTGTTTGGGCTCAGTCCTCTCTACTGCTTGCCAAAAGCCTTCATTTCTGGGAATACTCATGGTTAATAACATCTTAATGATACGGGTTAGCTGAGGTTAACGATCTTCCTTAACACGCGCGCGCATGCACACACACACACATACAGGCAAACACATGTTTATGAGAGAAGCAGAAATGGAAAACAAATACAATATTTATTTTAAATGTAATTTTGAATGCAGGAAGGAAGCTGTGAACCTCAGCAATACCCACAGACTCAGTCCTTTCCTCTCTAGCGTTTAGCCATGGATATGTAATAGGTGGAATTAAATCACCAAGAATGGATTATCTTTCATCATGGTCTGCCCTATGGGCAATTAAAAGGCATAACGTTTATTTTGAGAGATGTGAGTTGAGAGATAGCATAGCATAGTGGTTAGAAACGCAGATTCTGGAGTTTAGCTGTTCTGTTTTAAATTCCAACTCTGTTCTATTTTAAATTACAATTTATGATCTGTGTGATTTTAGGCAAGATATTTATTCTTTCTCTGCCTCAGCTTTTAATCTGCAAAATAGGTGTAAAATAATCTATTTCATAAGTTTCTTGTGAAAATAAAATAAGACAATATATTTAATGTGACATAGTGTTATAAAGGTTATTGCTATTATCAAAATGCTATTAACTCACTGATTTTTTTAATTTTAAAAAATACACAGAATTCCTAGATGTCTTTTCACATTCACATATCTTTTTTCTTCAGTATGACCATTTTATTTTTGTTTTCACTTCAGTGAAATTTTTTTTTGTATTCTTATTTAACTTTCTTGTCTTTAAAAATTAAAAAAAAAAATAGTTATAATGAGAATCCAAGAATGGGAATGGACATTATAACTCTTTAATCATTTTTCAAAAATGCAGTATTAAGTCTCTTCAAAATAAACAAAGCCATGATGCATTTTGAACCTCTTTTCTTTTAGGCCTAATTTAGGTTGAAATCCACCAACTAGTGGCTATATTTATACAAATTACATATTGCATTAAGCATGATGCTATTACATAACTAAAATCTCAATATTATTTCCCTCTAAAACAGATATGTTCCCTGTCTTTACCCGACATGTTTAGTGTATTTTTTCCAGTTGCTCATAATTCCACTCTCGCAATCTTCACTCATCATAGTTTCATATTTCTGAAATGATTCCTTTTCTTGCATCAAATCTCTCAATGGACATATTCTCTTTCTGCAAATGTTATGACTGCTCTTATGACAACTCAGTCTTGCCTGCTGTATTAAAGCAAAATAAAACTGATTGCCCAATACTGGCAGAGAGTAGCAGGTTCTACCACTTACTAAGCTTTATAACATCATGGTATCTTTCAGTTTCTTCACCTGAAAAATGGGGATAATGGTTCTGAGTTTCTGGACTGTAGTGAGGTTTAGAGATAATATAAATTAAGTGCCAAGCACAGTATCTGACAGATAATAAGCAGACAATGAAAGGAAACTCTTTTAAATACATTTATTCATCAATTTGAAAATGTAACTAATTCAAATGAACTCCCTGAATGCCATCTCGAGAGAGGAGAGAAATTCGTATGATTTCTGTTTTGGAATACTTTTCTACTAGCATGGTGCTAGGCAGTTGGTAGACTTTATCTCAAATCTACCCAACAATTCTGTCTAGTAGTTATTAATAGCCTAGTTTAATAATAAGCTAAATAAGGTTTAGGGAGACTAGTTTGGGCAAAGTGAGAGTGGCAAATATTGGGACAAAGATTTAGACTCAGTACTATGATTCTAAATTCTCAATTAATTCTATACTTTGCACATCTTCCTTTGATATACAAGCCCAAAGACAATTAAGCCCAAAGATCTGGGTTAATTTCTTCTCAATTTGCCCTTACTGAACTACCACAGTGTAGTCTTAGCTGTTATCCTTGCCTTCCCCTTTGTCCTCCAGCAATCCATCTAACACTTTGTGGTCAGAGATATTTTGGAAAGCCCTTTTTGATAGTGTCTATTCTGTTCAAATGTCTTCAGTTGCTTACTGTCTACTGAATCAAGCCAAAACTCCATAGCATATACTCATGGCTCTAAACATGCCTTTTCAATCAAACATTTTACCATTTTCGTTGACATCTGGAGTTTATTGAGCCCAGCTTGCCTATTTGACTGTCTTCGATCCTTGAACATGCCCCCCCACTCCAATGATTCTGTTCAAGCTGTGGCCTTCATCAGCATGGTTCTTTCCTACTTCTTCTGCACACCTACATCCCACCCACCCTTCAAGATCCGGCTCTAACATCACATCTGCATGAAGATTTTCTCAATCCATAACTGAAAGTGACCTCTCTTTTCTTCACTCTAAACCCACTTGGGGTTAATAGTTTTCTTATATGTTGTGTTCTCTCTGCTATGTGTATATTCTCATAGGGCCCCCTACTTCTCTAATTAATAATAAAAACTAATATTATCATATTCATAAATAATCAAAGCCTATTTTTATTGATGCTAATGTTTTTCTCACTCAGTTAGACAACAAACTCAATAGGGCAGGAATAGTATCTATTTTGCTTATTGCTGTGTCTCCAGTGTCCAGCATGGTGCCTGATACATAGTAGTTGCTCAATAAATATTTTTAAGTTAGTAAGTAGATACTATAATCTATCTCATTTAATTTTATTTTGTACCCATAATTATATTTTCTCCTAGGTTATAATTTCCTAAAGGACAGGATCTATGTCAATCTTCTTTATATCTTTTTGCAGAGTTCATAAATATGTATCAAATATACTAATAAGCTACACAAACAAAACACTAAAAAAATGGAATTCTAGAAGCTCAAAAATAATTCAATGAATTAATAAATTTAATAAATTTTCCTCTGCAAAATTTGTTCTATATAAAGTAAAATTCTAAAATATTATATATATCTTTATTATACAGTATACAACTAATGTTTATACTTTAAAACAAAACAGCTCAGACAACTGGTTCTAGATTATGAAATCAGGGCTCATTGATCAGTATTTTATGAAATTTACTTAGGAAGCAATCCACAAATGTTAGCAGGAATACTACATATTCCAAGAATTTAAACATAGTAGAATAAAGTATTTCATTTCACGAAAGCATGCTGATTTTTCATAAAAACCAACTCAATAAGGCCTCAGCCAGATTTTTCTAATCCTGCTGAAGTTTTACTTTGATAAACTAATAGTGCTTTTGAAAGAAATTAAGAATTTTATTGTCTTAAGGAGTTCAGGAATAATACTGAGTCTTAATCACTAGTAAGTACACAAAATCATCCTTACCACTAAATTTAATTTACACACTTAGGAACTATCTTAGTGGCCTAGCTCTAGATATTATTTATGTGTATAATTACATTACCAAATATTTTATCATTCAGGCTGCATCCCAGTTATTTTAGGTGAGTCATATTTTACTCTGAATTATTAAATATTGTTGAGTCTGCATTTTTGCACTAGAAGGCATCTCCTTTGCTTGAAATCTATGAATCTGATTCCCATATTTCATTAAGGTGACTATTCAAAAATCATCTCAGAAAGGACCTTTCAATAGTTCATACCCCCTTAAACTCCTTTATTCTTCTATATTGTATTTGCTACTACCTAAATTATGACATATGTTGCTAATTTTCTGTTTCCTCTATTAAAATACATGAGCTTAACACCAAACGTGTGGTCAGTATTAAGTAACTATTTGACGAATAAATGAACTTAGCTTGGTAACAGTATCCTTTCTTTAAATAATCATTTATTACAGTTTTATATTTTACAACATAGGCCTCATTATCAGGTTGAATTACAAATCCATACCAAAGATATATTTAGCTGTCTGCAATTATTTTTAAATATACATACAACTAAATAAGAGACACATTGCTGCATAACACACATTTCTTGAGGAAAGAAGTTGTGTTTCATGTTGATTTAATATAACGCTCAATCTTGTTTTGTACAACACAGTGAATTAGCATCCAAAAGGAGATAACTCCCATTCTAGATCCATTCAGACAGGTTGGTTTTAACTCTAACTGGAAGCAATTTATGGACTATCTATCTTACAATCTTTCATTGGTACTAGATTATTCAAGGGAGGGAGAGACAGCTATGACATAGAGAAGACTCCTCTTCACAGAGAGACTTTCCCAACATAGCTTTGGTCATTAACTTATATTTAAATGTTTTAAAAATCTAGTGTAAATGTAAAAATAACTAGTCATAAAACTATTGTGTTAATGAGCATTTTAGTAACATTTGTGGTATAATAAATTACCAGTTTGAGTTTCATTTTATGGAACCATAGATGAAAATAGATTAGTCATGCTAATATAAGCATTGAAAACACACGCTTTCAAAACATATTCTATAGGCTCAAAATAATAATTAAGGGAGTAACATCACTTTAGTTTCTTTTAGATACACTTTTATTTCATTGTTAAAATCAGAGTCGTGGCAATTAATGACAAATGTTGTAGTGACTTCTAATATTTAAAAGAATCTGTGTGTTCAACCTCTATGGAAAACAGTGTGGCAATTTCTAAAAAATCTAGAAATTGGCCTTCCACATAACCCAGCAATCCCCCTACTTGGAATATACCTAAAGGAATCCAAAGCAGTCTACAAAAAAGACACCTGCATACACATGTTTATTGCAGCACCGTTTATGATAGCAAAAACATGGACCCAACCATACTGCCCATCAAAACTGAACTGGATAAAAAAATGTGGTACATATACATGACTGAATATTACACAGTCATAAAGAAGGACCAACATATGGACTTCGCAGCAACTTGGGTGGATTTAGAGTCTATCATACTCAGTGATCTATCACAGAAAAAAAACAGAGTGCTACATGTTCTCATTCATAAGTGGACCATGAACATTTACCATAATACTATAAGAAAGGGATTGGCAGTAGCAGGATACTGCCGGAGTGGTGGGGGAGATCACAGCATCAATAAGGGTACCTGATCAAATCAGGTGAAGTGGGGACCAAAGAGAGGCCAAAACTTTACCTGTATGGTGTACACTTGTATACTTAATCCTGAATTGTACCCCACATCTGTAAAATAAAATATATATACACTGAAATGTGTGCTTGCTTTGTTAAATATTTGATTTCCAAATACACAGATTCAAATATTGTATGTTTTAGTCTGCTCAGGCTGACATAACAAAATATCTTGAACTGGATGGCTTATAAACAACTGAAAATTATTTCTCACAGTTCTAGAGGCCAGAAAATCCAAGATTAAGGCACCAGCAGAATCAGTGTCTGGTGTGGGTACACTTTCTGATTCATAGATTCTTTCTTATTGTGTCCCCAAAGGGAAAAAGGAGCAACCGAGTTCTGCTGGACCTCGTTTATAAGGGCACTAATCCTATTCATGAGGATTCTGCCCTCATCACTTAATCACCTCCCAAAGTCCCCATCTCCTAATACCATCACCTGGAAGGTTAGAATTTCAACACATAAATTTTGGGAGACATGAACATTCCAACAACAGCAGTCCATCTTCGTACCCTCCAAATTCAAGTCCTTCTCATATGCAAAGTACATTCATTCCATCCCTATAGTCCCCAAAGTCTTTATTCATTCCAGCCTCAACTCAAAAGTCTGAAGTCCAGAGTCTTATCAATATTGTAAAAATATCAAAAATAAGTAATTCAAAATATAACCTGTTGGAACTTTAATTTTGAGCATTAATGGAAGGTGATTGTGGGACCTGAGTCACACAACACGGTAGCTATAACCAAAGCAGCTGTGACCGTTGTTTTTAGAGATTAGTCTTTTCCTCACCAACACTGTTTTGCAAAATGTTATCAATGACTAAAAGGCATCATGGAAGACTCCTTCCTTCTTCACTATTGATCTTCATTATAGATTAACTTCTCTCTTACCTTTATTACACAAATAGTTCACTTACATCATTGTCTAAGACAGAATGTTAAATATACTCTTAAATCGGAAAGGAAATGAAAACAAGCCATAAAGAAAAGCCAAAGGGGGCACACCTCATCTACGAAGGATATCCGATCTTAAACCAGGTAAACTGGTGGCCAAAGTGAGGCACAACCTTTACCTACAAAATGACCATTGACCTAACCCTGAATAGTACCCCACAACTTTAAAATGTAAAAATACAAGCCAAAAGGAAAAGAAAAATTATAAGTAATTAAATTTTCATAGCTCATAAATTAGCTTTGTATAGAAAATGTTATACTCCTACTAATTTTGTTTTCTGCCCATATGAACAAGACTTTAACTTTTAACTTCAGAGCAATAACCCTATTTCTCTGGAACCCATGTTTCCTGGATGGCTACTCTCAGCTTTTCACTTGAATAAACTCTTTAAAACTGGACTCTGATTCTTTTGATTATCTTAGGCTGACATATTCATCTAAATCGGATATGGGAGAGAGTCAAGGCAGAATTCATCCTGAGTCAAACTGCTCCCCAGCTGTGTTCCTGTGAAAGCAGGACGATAGGCACAGAATAGACATTCTCATTTTAAAAGGGAGAAAGAAGAAAGGGGCAACAAATTCTAAGTCTGAAACCCATAATCTTTGGCTCAGTGCTCTGTCATCCAGGCCCACTGGTATGGGGTCCAATTTCCAGACACACTGGGGTGGCATTTGGGGTGGCTTTGGGAAGCCCCACCTTGGTGGCAGTTCTGTGCTTAGGTCATATGCCTTTGCTCTCCCAGGTTGGAATCACTTACTTGTGGCTATACTGGTCTGGGATCTTTGGTACAGACGTAAGCCAATGGCTCCACTGGCCACTGTCTTCATGGAAGCTCTCCACAGTGGCCCCAGCTCTGTGGCAGTTTTGGTTGTCTGGGCACCACAGTTCTTTGGGAACATCCCTTGAAATCTAGGTGGAGGCAGCCACACCCCCAACCCTTTGCTGGGCACAGAGCAGGCTGTACTAAATCTCACCAGAAACACACCTAGCTAAGGCAGGGGAAAGCACTGCAATGGAGTACAGAGAGCAGAGCCCATGTTGTGACAGCTTACCAGGTGACCCCATTTTGCTCTCATAGGCCCTGAATCTCTGAACCTGTGATGAGCAGGGCAGCCCTAATAATCTCTGAAGAGTCTTTGAAGTATTCTTCCATTGTCTTGGACAATAGGTCTTGACTTCTATTTAAATGGCTAACTAATCTCTCCATTGTCTTGATAAATCATATCTGGATTCTGTTGAAATCTCAGCCAATCCATATTAATCTTATTAACCTGTCACTTGGCCACACCCTTGTTTTCACCCAAACAGGATCTCATTTTGTTCAATAAGGATAGGTAAAGATCTTTCTAAATTTTGAAGTACTGCTTTCATTTTGGTGAACAATTCTATCTTTGAATCATTTCTCTCTTCTTGAATTTTACTATAGGCCGTTAAGAGAAGCCAAGCCATAATACCTTCAACTCTTGGCATAGATATTTCCTCAGCCAAATATCCAATTTTTCATCACTCAAGTTCTATCATTCACAAAATATTAGGTCATAAACACAATTCAGCCAAGTTCTTTGCCTCTTTATAACAAGAATACCTTTCCTTTATTGTGCAATAACAAGTTCTTCATTTCCATCTGAGCCCTCACCAAAATCACCCTTAACCTGTTCACAGCAATGTAGGCCTTTTCTAGCATGTGCTTTAAACCTCTTCCAGCCTCTACCCAATACCCAGTTTCAATGCTGCTTCCTTCTTTTTACATATTTGTTACAGCAGCACCCCCACTTTTTGGTATTAATTTTTTGTCTCTGTTCAGGCTGCTAAAACAAAATACCATAAACTGGATGGTTTATATCAACAAAAATTTATTCCTTATAGTTCTAGAGGCTGGGAAGCCCAAGATCAAGGCAGTAGTAGAGTTAATGTCCGGTGAGGCTGACTCTCTGGTTCATACACAATGCCTTCTTGCTGTGTATTCACATGGTGGAAGGAGCAAAAAAGCTCCCTGGTTCTCATTTATAAGAGCACAAATTCCATTTATGAAAACTTTGCCTTCATGGCCTAATCCCCCTTCCAAAGGCCTCATCTTCTAATATTATCACCGTGAAGATTTGGTCTTCAGCATAAGAATCTTGCTGGAGCTGCCTGGCGCAGTGGTTTATGCCTGTAATTCCAGCACTTTGGGAGGCAGAGGCTAGAGGACTGCCTGAGCGCAGGGGTTTGAGACCAGCCTGGGCGACTTGGTGAGACCTCATCTCTACAATAAATCAAAAAATTAGCCAGGCGTGGTGGTACATGCCTATAATTCCAGATACTTGGAAGGCTGAGTCAGAAAGATCGTCTGAACTCAGCAGGTCGAGGCAGTGGTGGTTGTGAGCATGCTACTGCACTCCAGCCTGGCAACAGAGTGAGACTCCTACTCAAAATAATAATAATAATAATAATAACAATAAAATTAAAATCAAAAAAATTTTGCAGGAGACATAAACATTCAAACCATTGCACTGACCAGTAATCAAGTTATTAGGTTTTTAATGCTAACTTAATGTTCTATTGTATTGATTTGCTATTTTTTTTCAGTCAGCAAATAGTCACCTGCTACGTATTCTAGGCCTTTCAATACATTAGCAAAACAACCCAAAACCACACCATCATGTAGTCTATGAAGAATATTCTAGTGGAGTCAGACAATAAACAAATAACTGAGAAAAATATGCATAGTGTGTCAGATAGTAATAATTCCTATAAGGGAAAAAATTAAGTAGAGTAAGCATAATAATTAAGCACATGACAGGACTAAAACATTTAATAGGATGGTCGAAAAACTCTCACTGAGAGCCGACATGTGAGGCAGACCATAATGAAGTAAGAAAGAAAGACATGCAGACGCTGGGGAAAAGCTATCAAAGGCAGAAGCAATAACTTGAGTGATGGCCCTGAAGGAAAAATGTGCCTAGGTTACTTAAGAACTTGATGTGATAGACATATAAGTCAACTTTATTACCTTTAATTGACTTCACCAATAATAGATTGCATAAAGCAAAATTAGTAACAACATACTGTGGGGTTTATATACTATGAGAAAAAGTAAAATGTATGCCAGGAATAGCCTAAGGAACAGAAGAAAGGAGCTGGAAGTACATAGCATAGATGTCTTATACCATATGAAGTGCCATAATATTATTAGAAAGTAAATGATAATTTTATAATATATATTGTAAATCATATGGTGACATTGGAAGTTTTTAAGAAGAGTTAATGCTAAAAAGCCAATAGTAGAGATAAAATGGGAAAAAATCTAAACAATAGATTAATCCAAAAGAAGTCAGAAAAGACTAAAAGGGGAAAAAATAACAGATAAAACAAATACAGAGCAAACAGAAAAATAGTTAGATTTAAACCCAACCACATCAACAGTTACATTAAATGTAAATGATCTTAAAATCCTAAGTATAAGGCAGAGATGGTTAGACTGAATAAAAAACAAAACCCAATTATGTGTTGTCTATAAGAAATTGATTTTAACAAAGAAACCACCAAGAAAGCAGGGAGACAGACAATAGACCAGGAAAAAATATTTGCCAACTATATATCTGACAAAGGCCTAACATCTAGGATCTGCAAGAAACTCAAACGTGCAAAAACAAATCAAAACAAAACAAAAAAACAGCCCCATTACAAAGTGGGCAAAAAATATGAATAGGTACTTCTCAAAAGAAGACATACATCAAAAAATGCTCAGCCTCACTAATCATCAAAGAAGGGCAAATTAAAACCACACTCCAGTCAGGATGGCCATCATCAATAACTCAAAAAACAACAGATGCTGGAGAGGATGTGGGAAAAAGGGAACACTTCTACACTGTTGGTGGGAGTATAAACTAGCACAACCGCTGTGGAAAACAGTTTGGTGATTCCTAAAAGGTCTAAAAATCGACCTTCCATAAGACCCTGCAATCCCCCTACTGGGAATATACCCAGAGGAACTCAAATCACTCTATGAAAAAGATACCTGCACACGCATGTTTATTGCAGCATGGCTCACAATAGCAAAAACATGGAACCAACCGTGCTGCCCATCAAAAGAGCACTGGATAAAAAAAAATGTGGTACACATACACAATGGAATATTATGCAGCCATAAAGGACAAAGTTATGAACTTCACAGCAACTTGGATGGACTTAAAGTCTATTATACCGAGTGATCTATTACAGAAACAAAGAACTGAGTATCACATGTTCTCACTCATAAGTGGATTTGGAACAATTATGGTAATAATATAAGAAAAAGATTGTCAGAAGTGGGAAATTCCTGGGGCGAAGGGTGGAGTGGATTGGCAGTAGTAGGAATCTGCTGGGGGAGGGGGACATACCTCCCTCTGCAAGAGTAACTGCATAATGAACATTTGTATACCTAACCTTGAATTGTACCCCACATCTTTAGACAAAAATTTTAAAAAGAAACCCACTTTAATATAAAGGCATAGGTTAAAATTAAAAGGATAAAAATTATATGTTATGTAAATGATAATCAAAAGAAAACAATAGTGGCTATAAAGGCATAACTTGGAAATGTTGCAAATTCAGTTCCAGACTACTGCAATAAAGCAAATATTGCAATAAAGAAAGTCACACAAATGTTCAGTTCTCCAGTGTATATAAAAGTTGTATATGTTTTGTGCCACATCTAAAAAGTTATTGCCAAACCTTAGGTCATCTAGATTTTCTCCAATGCTATCTTCTAAGAGTGTTATAATTTATCATTTTAAATTTAAATCTGTGATTCGTTTTGCGTTCTTTTGTGAAGAGTATAATGTCTGTGTCTAGATTAATTTTTTGCAGATTTTCAGTTGCTACAGCACCATTTGTTGAACAGATTATTTTTTATTCACTGTATTGCTTTACTTCTTTGTCAAAGATCTGTTAGTTTCATCAATACAAGTCTGCATCTGAGCTCTCTATTCCATTGATTTATTTCTCTCTTCTTTTACTAATACTCCACTGTCCCAATTACTATAACTTTATAGTAAGTCCTGATGTCATATAGTATCAGTCCTTCAAATTTGTTCTTCTCCTTCAATATCATGTATACTTTTCTGGGTTTTTGGCTTCTCCCTATAAACTTTAGAATCAGTTTGTTGGTAGCCTTAAAGTAATCTGCTGGATTTTTTTATTGGAATTGTGCTGAATCTGTACATCAAATATGAAATAACTGACATCTTGACGATATTGAGTCTTGCTATCCATAAACATGGAATATCTTTCCAAAAAAAAGTTGTATATGTAATTTTTAAAGTATACAATAACACTGTCTAAAAAAAAAAACCAAGGCATATACCTTAATTTTAAAATGCTTTATTACTAAAAATTGCTGACACAGAGATATGAAGCGAACACATGTCACTGGAAAAATGTTGCCAATTGACTTGCTTGATGCAGGGTGTTTTTAAACAAACCTTCAAGTTGTTAAAAAAAATGCAATATCTGTGACATACAATAAAGTATAGCACAAAAATGTGAGGTATGCTGGTAATACTATCACATAAAATCAACTCCAAATCGAGGAATTTATCAAGAGTTAAAGAAAAATGATGCATATTGATGAAGAGATCAATTCACCAACATAACAATGATCTAACAATTTTCAATATGTATGCAACTAACAACAGAACTTCCAAGTACTTGAAGCAAATACTGTCATGATACAGAGGAGAAAAAGACAGATCCACATTTATATTTTGAGATGGCAACACTCCTCTATTAGTAACTGATAAAATGAGGAGGCAAAAATCAGTAAGAAAAAAAAATATCAGCAACATCATCAGCCATCTTGACCCCACTGACATTTATAGAACACTCCACACAACAACAGCATAAGACACATTCTCTTCCACTGCATGAGCAACATTCATCAAGAAAGGACTCAATTTGGTGCACACACTCCTATTAAAAACAAATCTTACAAAATAGGTTCTCTAACCACAGAAGAATTATACTACCAGTTAATAATAGAAAGGTATCTGGAAAATCCCCCAAATCTTAAAAAATTAAAAACAGCCTTCTAAATGACTTTTGGATTACACATAAGTCACTAGGAACTTAAAAATATTTTGAATTGAATGAAGATACATAAAAATTTGCAGAATATACATAAAGCAATGCCTGGGGGGAAATGTAGAACTTTAAATCCTTATATTAGAATAAGAAAACAATAATCTCATAAGCGGACCTTGAACAATTGTCATAATACTATAAGAAAAGGATTGGCAGTAGTGGGAAACTGCTAGGGAGGAGGGGTCCAGGGAGGAGGGATTGGCAGTAGTAGGAATCTGTCAGGGGAGGGAGGGCACACCTTATCAGTGAGGGTACCTGCACAATGAACATTTGTATACCTAACCCTGAATTGTACCCTACATCTTGAAAATTAAAAACTAAAAAAAAGAAAGCAATAATCTAGCATATACCATAAGACACTAGAAAAAGAAGAGCCAAGCAAACAAACAAACAAAAAAGCAAAGAAAGGAAATAATGAGGAGAAATTAATGAAAATGAAAACAGAAAAATACCAGAGCATTCAGGAAAACAAGTTAGTTTTTTATAAAGGTGTATGAAATTGATGTTTCTATATATAATTTTCAAGAAAAAAAGTCACAAATTTTCAACACTAGGAATGAAGCAGAAAATATCTCTACAAATATTTTAAACATTGAAAGGATAATAAAATTTGAAAGGATAATAACACAGATAAAATGTGTAAATTTATTGAAATTTACAAACTAGATAAAGCTTAATCAAGAAGATACATGATTAAAAATAACAACATCAATTTAAACAAACACTGCTAGAAAACAGAAAAGGAAGACATACTTCCAGTATTTTTTGTATGAATTCAGCGTTATTCTGATAACAAAACGAGACAAAGACATTTTTTTTTAAATCAAACAAAAGTCCCTCTAAACAAAAGTAAAAGTCTTTTAATAAACTATTAGCTAGAGGGAAGGCCAAGGTGGTTGACTGCAGACATTGTAGGATTGCCACTCTCAGCAAAGAAACCTAAACGGAAGGCAGGGTTCAGTGACTCAAATCTGTAATCCCAGCACTTTGGGAGGCCAAGACAGGAGGATTGTTTGAGCCCAAGAGTTTGAGATCAGTCTGGGCAACATAATGAGACCTCCTCTATATAAAAAGTAAAAAAGAAAATTATCCTGGTTTGGTGGCACACACTTGTAGTCCCAGGTACTTAAGAGGCTAAAGCAGGAGGAATACTTGTACCCAGGAAGGTTGAAGCTGTGGTGAGCTGAGATTGTGCCACTACACTCCAGACTGAACAACAGAATGCATCCCTGACTCAAAAAAAAAGATTTAAAAAAATAATAATAACCTAAATGGAGGAATGGGTCTAGGGCTTTGAGGTTGGCCTGAAAACCCAAGATGAGTTTATCGAACAGTCATGTGGGGATGCAGAGAATGGGCAGCTCCAAGCCCTGGTCACCCCTACAAGTGGCCCATCACAAGATCTGGAGTACACTCCAGAGGGGGGAGGGGTGAGTGAAAGTGACAGCATTTATTTCTACACTACTCTCACACAAACCTCTGCAGTCCCAACCGAGGAAGAGACAGTCCAGGCCTTCCCACCGCATTCCTCTTAAAACAGGCAGGTGAAGATAGCTACCCAGAATTGGGACAGAGGCATCAGCAGGATCCATATGGAGCCCGGGGAAACCCCACTTTCTGATGAGCCCCAGCACCATCAGCCGCCGCCCCCGACCCCATGGAGAGGTTCTACAACAAACACCCTGCAGAATCTGCACCATGTGGGTGTTCACTCTTCCTACTTCTGCACCCAAGAGAGGCAACACACCTACTTCGGGGATGTTTCTCCAGCATCAGCATCTATGGTGGCCCCAGACCAGGGCAGCAGATGTGGCTTGCCCTCAGGGCTGCCATCACTGCAATAGCCCCTCCCACAAAGCAGGGCAGGAAATAAGAGGCGTGCAGCACGCTGCGGCAGCAGCCCTGCCCACTTGAAAGCCGAGGGAGAAATATCAACTCTTCACTAATAAGACACCTGCTTCCCTTCCACTCCTGGGCGAAAGGGGAGGCCCAGCCTACATGGGACAGGACCATTCTCTGTCCCCAAGTGCACCTGTACCAGAGAGCTGTGGAGCCCCTTCTGGCTGCCTGCCAATCCTGCTGACCAGAAGTGTGGGCTAGGGCAGGGGTTGCTGGTGCATCTGACAGCCAGGGCTGAGGGAGGGGGAAGCCTCTGAACTGGGGGACAGAACTTGCTCTGCCTCAACCAGACTGCACCAGTGATGCAATGCCACATGGAAAGTTTCCTCCAGTTCACCATCCTTCCTGCCACCTCTGCCCCTCCCGCATTTGAACCAGAGGAGAGAGGTCAGGTAAAAAATAAAAAAACAGCACAAACTCCTACCCCAATAGTAGCAACTGTAATTTTTAAAAAATTTTAAAAAGGAAGAGTCTGCCCTCACAGATGAGGAAGAACCAGTGAAAAAACACTGGTGATTCCCAAAGCCTTAATTAGTAGACACCCACAAAAGTGCTTTCTAGATTCCAAAAAATGGAACCCATCCAGAATGACTTGTCCCTGATCACAGACATATAATTCAGACTATGGATAGCAAAGACACTCAATGAGATCCATAAGAAAGAAAATACTCAAATCATCCAAGTCACAAAAACAGTACAGGAAATAAAAGCTGACCTGGCAATTCTACGAAAGAACCAAACTGAACCTCTGGAAATGAAAAAGTCTTTCTTGGAATTTCCAAACACAACAGCAAGTCTTAACAGCTAAATTCACCAGGCAGAGGAAAGAATCTCAGAGCTTAAGGATTGGATTATTGAACTACACCAGTCTGACAAAAACATAAAGAAAAGGCTTACAAAGAAAGAGCAAAGTGTACAAGAAGTCTGGAATTATGTAAAGAGACCAAATCTATGGTTGATTGGCATCCTTGAGAGAGAAGGAGAAACTGAGAACACCCTGGAACAAATCCTCTATGATGTCACCCAAGATAATTTTCTCTATCTCACTAGAAAGTCAGCCATGAAGATACAAGAGATTCAGAGAATTCCTGTGAGGTATTACATGAGAAGAGCATCCCCAAGGCACACAATAATCTGACTTGCCAAGGTAAGTATGATGGAAAAAAAAGTCCTAAAGGCAGATAGAGAGAAAAGATAAACCACCTACCAAGGAAGATCCATCAGCAGTCCTCACAGCAGAAACCTTAGAAGCCTAAAGGAACTAGGATCCAATCTTTAACACTCTTAAAGAAAAGCAATTCCAGCCAAGAATTTCCTATCTCACCAAGCTAAGGTTCATTAATGAAGGAGAATTAAAATCCTGCCCAGTTATTCCCTAAGAGAATATGCCACCTCCAGACCACCTTGGGAGATTAAGAAAGTTCTTGGCACAGAAGCAAAAGAACTGTTATACCCATCACAAAAGCATAGGTAGGCATAGAGTTTACAACTATACAAATCAAACACAATGCCTAGAATGCAAAGTAGCTTCTTAATAGCAATCTGACAGGAACAAACCCCCAAATATCAATAATTAAGTTAAATGTGAAGGGACTGACTCAAAGGACAAAAAACGGCAAATTGAATAAAAAAGCATGATCCATCTTGCTGCTTTCAGGAAACCCGTCTCACTGCAAATGACACCCACTGGTTTAAGGTAAAGTGCTGCAAAACAATATTTCAGGAAAAACAGAAAATAATAAAAATCAAGAGTGTCTATTCTTACATCAGACAAAATAGACTTTAAACAAATAACAGTTAAAAAGGACAATGAAGGGTGCTACCTAATGATAAAAGGCTCAATTCACCAGCAAGAAATATCTGTTTTGAATGTATACACACCCAACATAGGAACACCTAGATTTATGAAACAATTGGTAATTAAAAGAAGAGAGGAAATAGTCATACAATTATAGTCAGAGACTTTAATACGACTCTTCAGCCTTAAACAGATCATCAGGGCAAAAACTTAACAAAGAAATCCAGAACCTTAATTAGACATGCAACCAATTATACCTAATAGACATGTACAAGACATTTCACCCAAGAACCATAGAATATGTATTCTTCTCATCAACACATGGGACATACTCCAAGATTGACCACATACTTGGATATAAATCAAACATGAACAAATTTCAAAAGGTCAAAATCATAACAAGCATCTTCTCAGAGCACAGAAGAATAAAAGTAAATATCATCACCAATAGGAACTCCCACAAGCACACAAATAAATGGAAATTAAACAACATGCTTCTGAATGAATAAAAAAATTCTTAGGAACAAACTAAAACAAAGACACAATATACCCAAACCTTTGGGATATCATAAAAGTGATGCTGAGAGGGAAGTTTGTACAACTGCATTCACACACCAAGAAAATAGAAAGAATCTAAGTAAACAGTTCAATGTTGCACACAAGGAAGCCAGAAAGACAAGAGCAATCCAATCCCCAAACCAGCAGAGCAATGGAAATTATCAAAATAAAATCATAGCTAAATGAAACAAGGACCAAAAAAGACTTTTTCTTTGAAAGAATAAATAAGATTGACAGACTGTGGCCAAATTAACAAGAGAGAAAGAAAGAGAATTCAAATAAACATAGAAAAGAAAAAGGTGATGTGACAACTGACCCTGAATAAAAACAAAAGATTATCAGAGATCATTACAAACATCTGTATGAGTAAGCCAGAATATATAGAGGAAAAGAAGAAATCGCTGCCAACCCACAATCTCCCAAGATTGAAATAGGAAGAAATTGAAACCCTAAATAGAACAATAACAATCCAAGAAGTTGATTCAATAAGAAACTTCCTTGCCAAAAAAATCCCTGTGCCAGATGGTTTCTCAGCTAAATACTACAAGATGTACAAGGAAGAACTGATACCAATCATATTAAAAGCATTCCAAGCAATCTGAAAGGAATTCTTTCTAGATAATTCTATGAAGCCAATAGCATCCTTATACCCCCCAAATGGTAAAGGAACAACAAGGAAAAAAACTTCAGACCAAGTTCTCTAAGGAACACAAGTGCAAAAATTCTCAATAAGATCCTAGCAAATTGCATGCAACAGCACATTACAAGAATCATCCATCATGACCAGGTGGACTTCATTCCCATAATGCAAGACTGGTTCAACATACACGAATTAACAAATGTAACCCATCAAATATACAAGTGTAAATCCAAGAATCACATGATTATCTCACTAGATGCAGAAAAAGCATTCGATAAAATCTAACATCCCAGCTGGGCATGGTGGCTCAAGTCTGTCATCCCAGCACTTTGGGAGGCTGAGGTGAGAGGATTGTTTGAGTCCACAGGTTCGAGAGCAGCCTGGGCAATTTGGTGAGACCTAATCTCTACAATAAATTTTTTAAAAAGTAGCCAGGTGTGGTAGTGCACGCCTGTAGTTCCGACTACTAGGAAGGCTGAGGTGGAAGAATCGCCTGAGCCCAGCAGGTCAAAGCTGGGGTGGCCATGATCATGCCACTGCACTCCAGCCTGGGCAATGGAGTAAGACCCCAACTCAAAAAAAAAAAAACAAAATCCATCATCCCTTCTTGATAAAAATCCTAAAACACCCAGGCATGAAAGGAACATTCCTGAAAATAATAAGAGCCATTTATGAAAAACCTGCAGCCAACATCATACTTAATGGGCAGAAGCTGGAAGCATTCCCCCTAAAAACTAGAACAAGATTGTCTACTTTCACTCCTCCTATTTGGCATAGTACTAGAAGTCCTAGCCAGAGCAATCAGGCAGAAGAAAGAAATTAGCCACATACATACAGGAAAAGAAAACGATAAGTTATCCTTCTTTGCAGATGATAAAACTCTATATCTAGAACACTCTAGAGAGTCTGTCAAAAACTATTTATACTGGTAAACAACTTTGGTAAAGTCTTGTGATACAAAATTAATGTGCAAAAATCAGTTGCATTTCTATATACCATCAGTAATCAGGCTGAGAACCAAATTAAAAACACAATCCCATTCATAATAGCCATAATAAAATAAAATACCTCAGCATTCATCTAACCAAAAAGGTGAAAGATCTTTACAATAAGTACAAAACACTGCTCAAAGAAATCAAAGCTGTCAAAAACAAATGAAAGAACATCCCATGCTTGTGGTTTGGAAGAATCAATATTGTCAAGATGTCCAATCTACCCAAAGCAACCTACAAATTGAATGCAATCCCTATCAATCTACCAGCATCAGTTTTCACAGACTTAGAAAAGACAATCCTGAAATTCAGATGGAAGCAAAAAAGAGCCCAAATAGCTAAAGCAATCCTCAGCAAAAAAGTACAAAGTTGGAGGCATCACCCCCCTCCCCCGCCCAGGCTTCAAACTTTACTGCAAGGCTATAGTAACCCAAGCAGCATGGTACTGGTACAAGATAGTCACATAGACCAAAAGAAAGGGCAGATAATCTAGAAATATGACCACAGACCTTCAACGAACTCATCTTCAACAAAGCCGACAAAGAACACTGGGGAAAGGAAACCAGATTTAGCAAAAGATGCTGGAAAAACTGGCTAACCCAAATACAAAAGAATGAAACCGGATCCCTACCTATCATCATATACAAAAATTTACTCAAAATGAATCAATGACTTAAATGAGAAACCTCAAACTATAAGAATGTTAGAAAAAAACATAGGGAATAACCTTCTGGACATCAGCCTAGGCAAGGAATTCATGGCTTAGTCCTCAAAAGCAAATGCAGCAAAATCTAAAATTGACAGTTGGGACCTTGTCAAGCTAAAAAGATTTTGCACAGCAAAAGAAACCATCAAGGGAATAAAGAGATAATCCACAAAATGGGAAAAATATTTGCAAGCTATGCATCTGACAAAGGCCTATAAAGAATTCAAATGAATTGACAGTAAATAAACAAATAGCCCCAATAAAAAGTGGGCAAAAGACATGAACAGCCACTTCTCAAAGGAAGACTTACAAGCAGCCAACAAGTATATGAAAAAATGCTCACCTTTCCTGATTATCAGAGAAATGCAAATCAAAACTACAATGAGATACCACCTAACATTAACAAGTAAAAAAACAGGTTATGGTGAGGTTGCAGAGAAAAGGAAACACTTCTGCACTGTTGGAGGGAAAGTAAACTAGTTCAATCTTTGTGGAAAGCAGTGTGGCTACTTCTCAAAAAACTAAAAATTGAGCTACCATTTGACCCAACAATCTCATTCCTGGTAATATACCCAGAGGAATATAAATCACTCTACCAAAAAGACACCTGCAAGTGTATGTTCATTGCAGCACTATTCACGAGAGCAAAACCAAGAAACTAACCCAGATGCCCATCAAAAGTGGACTGAATACCAAAAATATGGTACATATACAAGATGAGATACTACACAACCATAAAGAAGAACAAAATCATGTCCTTTGCAGCAACATGAATGTAGCTGGAGACCATCATTCTAAGTGAACTATCACAGACACAAAAAAACTGAATACCACATGTTCTCAGAAGTGAGCACTAAACATTGGGCACATGGACACAAGGAAAGGAATGACAGATGTTGGCCACTGCTAAGGGAGGGAGGGAGCAGAGAGATAGGGGGTACACAACCACCCATTAGGTACCATGTCCACTACTGGATGGGGAGAGGGTTCTCTAGAAGTCCAAACCTCACTTTCTCACAATATACTTATATAGCAAACCTTCACATGTACCCCATGACTAAAAGAAAAAACAATTAGCCAGTGAAATTCAACAATATCCTAACAGACAACATGTAAGGACAAGTGGGGTTTATCTTGGAAATTCAAGTTAGTTCAATAATTGAAAATCAGTTGGTATAACTCACCATATTTACAGAAAAAAAAAACTTACAAATAAAACAGCCCATATGATCATCTCAATAAATTCAGAAGAAAATACTATATATATATATGTATATATATATATATATATATATAGAGAGAGAGAGAGAGAGAGAGAGAGAGAGAGAAATTAAATCTTTCAGCAAGCTAGGGATAGAACAGAACTTTCTCAACTTGATAAAGATCTTCTAAGAAAATCCTGCATCTAAAATACACAATAGTGAGAGATCCATGCTTTCTATTAAAACTGGGAACAGCGTAATAGTACTTCCAGCTACTTGGAAGGCTGAGGCAGAAGGATCACCTGAGCCCAGCAGGTCGAGGCTGTGGTGACTGTGAGCATGCCACTGCACTCTAGTCTAAGTGACAGAATGAGACTCTGACAAAAAAAAAAAACAAAAAAAAAACTGGAAACAAAGCAAGAATATCTAGTGTTATCAATTCTATTCATATCAGAGTACAATAAAGCAAGAAAAAAGAGCTTAAGAGCAAAGAGAATTGCAAAAAATAAACTGCCTTTACTAACATACTACACAGAAAATCTCTGGGATAAAGAGGCTAAAATTTAAGTTCAAAAATATCATAGGATAGAAGACCATATATAAAAATGAAACTATTTCCATATACTAGCATTAAACAAATGGATATTGAAATTATAAAAGTAGTACCACACAATAGCATTAAAAACCGTGAAATAATTACCTGTGACTCTAACAACATTTATAAAAGGTTGTATGAACAAAAGTTTAATACACTGATGAGAAAAATCAAAGAAAACATTTAAAATGAAGATATATCCTGTTCATTGATTAGAAGACTCAATATTGTTAATTTGATAATTCTCCCCAAATTGAACTATAGACTCTGAACAGGAAACAACTATTAATCAAATAAGTCATTTGGTTTTGTTATTCTTTTTCAATACTTTGCTTATTCTATTTCATTTGCTTTTCCATATAATTTTATTTTTTTATTTTTATTTTTTTATACAATATTTTTTATTGTGATATTGAGGGGTACAGCTAGGGGTTAGGTACACAAATATGTCTCGTTTATGTCTTGTTGATAAGAAGTGTCCCCCCATCCCCAGACAGGTATTTACTGCCATTAATCCCTTTCCCTATCCCTCCCCCCCCATAGTTTCCCACCACCACAAACAACCCCATTATAAAATGGGCAAAAGATATAAACAGACACTTCTCAAAGGAAGACATCCAAGCAGCCAACAGACACATGAAGAAATGTTCAACCTCACTAATCATCAGGGAGATGCAAATCAAAACCACTCTGAGA
>CAUYQG010265584.1:0-17546 GCA_963574415.1 Tarsius wallacei
AGTAAATACCTGTCTGGGGATGGGGGGACACTTCTTATCAACAAGGGTGCCTAAACGAGACATATTTGTGTACCTAACCCTTAACTGTACCCCTCAATATCACAATAAAAAAATATTGTATATAAAAAAAAAAGATATCAGTTCTTTTCAACTTGCTCTAAAGATTAATCAGTAAAAATTCCAGCAAGTTATTCTGTGCATATTGAAAAACTGATTCTAAAGTTTACATAGAGAGGTAAAAGGTCCAGAATAGCCAAAATATTATAGAAGGAGAAGAAATAAGTAAGACTGATGTTACCCTTCAAGACTTACTATAAATTGAATGTAATCAAGACTGTGTGGCGTTGGTGAAAGAAAAGACAAATACATCAATGGAATAGAATAGAGAACTCACAAATAGACCCACATGAATATAGTTAGCTGATCTTTCACAAAGTAGCAGAGGCAATGCAGTGGAGAAAGGATAATCTGTATAGAATATGGTACTGGAACAACTGGAAATCCACATGCAAAAAGATAAATCTAGACACAGACTTTAACCCTTCACAAAACTTAACTCAAAATGGATCACAGGTCTAAATATAAAATGCAAAACTATAAAACTCCTAGAAGATTAAAAAAACACAGGAGAAAATCTAGGTAATCTGGGATTTGGCAATAACTATTACATACAACACCAAACCACAGTCCACAAAAGGAAGAATATGCTGGTCTTTATTTAAATTTAAAAATGTCTGCTGTGCAAGAGACACTGTCAAGAGGATGAGAAGATAAGCCACAGATGGGGAGAAAATATTTTCAAAAGACATATCTGATAAAGGACAGTTATTTGAAATATACAAAGAACTTTTAAAGCTGCACATTTAGAAAACAAACAACCTGGTTTTAAAAAATGGGCAAAAATTTTAAAAATAAGAATAAACTAATTACATGTTAACATAAAAAAATGGGCAAAAGATCTGAACAGACACTTCACCAAAGAAGATATATAGATGGCAAATTACGTGTATGAAAATATGCCCATTAAATGTGTCACTAGGGAATTGCAAATTAAAATGATGAGACACTGATTATAATGGTGAAAATTCAAAACACTGACAACACCAAATGCTGGTGAGGAGGTGAAGCAACAGGAACTCTCATTTATTGCTAGTGGAAATGTAAAATTGTACAGCCATTTTGGAAGACAGTTTGGCAGTTTCTTACGAACTAAACATGTTTTTACTCTATGATCCAGTAATCATGCTCCTTGGTGTTTCCCAAAAAAGTTGAACACATGTCTTCACAAACCTGCACATGATGCTTATTGTAGTATCTTCATTTATAATTGCTAATACCTGGAAGCAACCAAGATATCTTTCATTGGGTGAATGAATAAACTGTGGTACATTCAGACAATGGAATATTATTTGGAGTTAAAAAGAAATGGGCTATCAAGTCATTAAAGATGTGGAGAAAACTTAAATGCATGCTACCAAATGAAAGAAGCCAATCTAAAAAGGCTAATACATATGATTTCAACTAGACAACATTCTAGAAAAGGCAAAATCATGGAGACAGTAAAAAGATCAGTGGTTATCAGGGGTTGGGAGAGAGAGAGATGAACAGGAGGAGCACAGAGGATTTTCAGAGCAGTGAAGCTGCTCTGTGTGATACTATACTCATGGACACATGTCATGAAAACCTATACAGTGTACAACACCAACAGCGAATCCTGATGTAAGCCATAGACTTTGGGTGATAATGACATATTAATGTAGGTTAATTGATAGTGACAAATGTACCACTTTGGTATGGGATGCTGATACTGGGAGAGACTGCATGTGTGGGGGTAGAGGGTACGTGGGAACTCTCCATACTTTCTGTTCAATTTTGCTATGAATCTAAAACTGTCTAAATAATAAAGTGTATTTATAAAGTAAAAGAATGGAAAAAGACATGTTGTGCTCGTACTAATAAAAATAAAGTTGGAGTGGGAATGTTAACATCAAACAAAGTGGATTTTAGAGCAAATAATATTATCAGGACTATTTTATAATGCTAAAGGGGTTGATTTTTCAGAGGGAAAAACATACCATGGTGGAAATGTAAAATTGTACAGCCACTTTGGAAGACAGTTTGGCAGTTTCTTACAAACTAAACATGTTTTTACTTTCATTGGGTGAATGATGGCAAATTAAGCGTATGAAAATATTGATCAAAATGACTAACTCTAAGATGTATTCGAATAAAATTTCAGGGCATTAAATAAAAAGAAAAACTTCAGGTATCTAGAAAAAAAGAAGAATATGGCATAAAAGAGGAAGAAAATTAGATTATCATACTTTTTGCCAGAATAAATGGAGTAACATGTTTAAGATATTCAAGGTAAGAAAATGTAAGCCAAGAATTGTATATTCAGCAAAACCAACTTTCAAGAATAAAGTGTATAGACATAGTATAATCAACAGTTTAGGAAAACTGGTTCCATAAGCCCTTCCTAAGAAGTTTTCTAGAGGACAAACCTTGGGCAATCACATCACAATAACTAAAGAGATATTTGTTGGGAGCATTAAATATGTAGTTACTTGTGAAACTAAGACTAAAAGAGAGCTAAGGAGAAAGTAAAAGTTCTATGCTCTGACAACGTAGATATAGTAAAACTATATTTTTGAGTGGAGGGATTGAGAGATCATATACAAAAAAACTTGTTAAATGTTTTTGGCTATAATAATGATGGTAGGATTAGTATTATTATTATTTTGAGTCTGCTATGTATGCAACATAGGATAAAATAAATGAGTAATTGTGGGATATTGCAATTTTAATTCTATCATCTTCTGTGCCCTTGAGAACCAAGATTATTGGTATGCAAGAAAGAAATCTAGATTTAAGAGATTAATAAAAACTCTGTAATCAGATATGCTTTCTTCGTGTTGTGTGTGTATGAAATGTGTGTCTACATATATAGACATGTATGTGTATATATATATATATACACACACACATATATACACACACACACACATATATATATATAATCTCCCCCATCCTACAATCCTAGCTCTGTACACTGAATAACCCCAGAAGCATTGATCAACCTAGTAGCAATGGACATCTCTAGCACTAAGACTGCTTGTCAAATACCATTTCTTACTCAAAAGAAGCAAAGCTCCTTAGAGAAATGACTGGTTTCAAATCCAAGACAGGAAATGTACAAGATAAACAATTTGTCACACCAGTTAGCAAGGAAACTATCAAAGACTACAGAATTATAACAAAATAACTTAAGAGCTAACGTGGAGAAAATCCCATGAATGAAAGATAGAAGAATTTTCGCTTCAATAATGATAACAATTTCAATAGGTTGAAAGTCATTACTTATGTTTAAATTGACAATTTCATAGTAGTATTTAAATTTTTAAAAGAAGAATGAGTTATCTAAAGAGGAGGTGAGTTCTTGATCTATCCTGCCTTCTCCATGTGAATTATATCTTTGAGTAACCAAATATATGTTGAGAATCCCTAATCCGAAAATCTGAAATCCAGAATACTCCACAATCAGAAACATTTTGAGCTCTGACATAACACCACTCTGGACGATGAAGATGACGTTGTTAACACTGCAGAAAAAGTGCCTAAAGTTGACAGGGTTAACCATGTGATGAGCTTATTGAAGGACTAAAGCAATGTGCATTTGCAACAGAACAAGAAGTCATGTCAGTTTATAACATCAAAGAGATACTTCAAAGACAAAAACTGTAGTTAATGAGGCAGATGACTCTGAAAGAAATATTTTTTAAAACTATCTAGCAGAATGCCTCCTCATCCCTAGAGAATCCACTTTCTGGTCCCTCAACTGCTTCTGATGTTTCTTCTCACCTGCAAAAAAAACCTCACAAAGAACAGTAACCTTATAATCAAAACACAGCATCGTAGGTGGAGACTGAAAGCCTGCCGTTGTTTGTTTGTTGCTGTTGTCTAACTGCTGATATGGATATTCTGGTGATTCTAATAATGTGATCCTGAACACATTATTCTTTTCACTATGTTAGAAGTATGTAGTCTTTTCTACTGTTAAGTACTCATGCATGAATAAGTATAAGAAAAGAATTGCTTATTAGCAGCATATGAATTTAGAGCCAGAAATGAGGGTGATGCCAACCAAACACAGACTATCATCCACTTAGGTGGCTAAGATAATGACACCTTTGCTTTCTGATGGGGTCTGATGTACACAAACTTTGTTTCATGCACAAAATTATTAAAAGTATTATATAAAATTACCTGGAGGCTATGTGTATAAATCATATATAAAACACAAATGAATCTTGTGTTTAGACTTGTGACCCATCCTCAAGATCTCTCATTATATATATGCAAATATTCCAAAATCCAAAAAAATTTGAAATCTGAAACTCTTCTGGTCCAAAGCATTTCCAATAAAGGATACTCAACATGTCATAGATGAAGGCAAGTCTCTTTATAAAAGTATTTCAATGACAAATGAAAATTAGAATCTTACCAAATTGCAATTCCTAATGAATGAACAAATACAGGTATAGAAATTGAAGGAGGTGGCCAGGTTCAGTGACTCAGCCTGTAATCCCAGCACGTTTGGAGGCCAAGGCAAGAGGATTGCCTGAGCCTGCAGGTTCGAGACCAGCCCAGGCAGCTTGGCAAGACCTCATCTCTACGATAAATAAAAAATTATCCGGGCATGGTAGCATGTGCCTGTAGTTCCAGCTACTTGGAAGGTTGAGATAGAAGGATTGCCGGAGCCCAGCCAACCAACACTGGGGTGACCATGAGTGTGCCACTGCACTCCAGCCTGAGCGACAGAGTGAGACTCCAACTCAAAAAAAAAAAAAGAAAAGAAAAGAAAAGAAATTGAAGGAGCCAGGAGAAGAGATGGGAAAGACATACTTTTGATGGTGACCACATCTCTTCCAGCCCAGACTAGTTAGAGGCAAAGTGGTAAAGTCATCAAGACAGAATCTTGACCCCATCCTCTTTTCCTTCCCCCTCCTGGTGCTCTGCCCTCCCATAAATTCATTGACATTAACAATTATAATAATAATTCCAACAATAACTCCTGTATTAATCAAGATCTTTAAAGTTTGCTGAAGAAATACTCCCAGATAACATTTGTTAAGGAGGTTTACTGCAAGGATACGCGAGAAGGGCATGACCTCCAAAATGGTGTCTCCATGATGCTCCCAGAACTTCCAAGTTAAGGAATGCAACAGAACTCATAGAGAGTGGGGCTCAGTGGGGTGTGTCTGTAATCCCATTTACTCTGGAGGCTGAGGCAGGAGGATCACTTGAGCCCAGGAGTTCGAGGCTGCAATGTGCTATGACCGTGCCTGTGAAAAGCCACTGCACTCCAGCCTGGGCAACATAGAGAGATCTGAAAAGTAAGAAAATAAAAAGAAAATTAACTTATAGAGGTATAGATCAGTAGTTCAGCACCATTTGCAGCAAAACCTGAGTCTGAGTGACTCCCTTCCCTGTGTATGGTGCCCTCCCCAAGGGAGAATCTTCTGTGGTCTTTATGTCACCAATCATTATGGAGAGACCCAGCTGAACAGAAAGCCTCAACCAGACAGAGTCTCAAATCAACCAGCTTTCAAGACTAACTTTCCTCATGTCTGGTCTACCCATGGTTATCTTGATTTGGATCCTGATTCCTAGTTCAATGAGTTGGGGCCAGGGTAACAGAACTAATTTTACTGAAAGCGCCATTTAGGTAGAGCTTCTTGGGGCAGTTTTTTCCACCTCACTCATCTAGTGACTAAGCTCTGGCCACTGAGACTTCTGGGAAGTCTTAAAAGAAGAGGACACACCCTTCTCCTCTTCCTTCACCAGCTTCCAGGCTGTAAGAGCTCCTACAGCCATCTTAAAACATGAGAATGAGATATTCTAAGGGAAGGAAGAACAGAGAAAAATTGTGCTAGTAATGATTTCACGGGCCTGCGGTGCTGGCCTCAGGCCACCCACCCCTAGACTTGTTTTGTGCGAGAGAGGAAGAAGTCACTGTTATTTGGGGGGTGGGGAAGCGTTCTGTTATATGCAATTGAGCATTCTCCTCATTATTATAACTCCCATACACTCCAATTTATCAAAATAGATTAATCCTGGGCTCTTTCTACTAAAGACAGCACCAAATGGTTGCCTAACCTGATAAACACAAAGTGGCTACGGCTGGTAATGGTGCCAAGTGTTAACATTTCCAGGAGTGTCAGCAATTTTTTTTTTTGAGTTGGAGTTTCACTCTGTCATCCAGGCTGGAGGGCAGTGGCACTTTCATAGTCACTGCAGCCTCAACCTGCTGGGCTCAGGCGATCCTTCCACCTCAGCCTTCCAAGTAGCTGGAAATACAGGCGTGTGCCACCATGCCCAGCTATTTTTTTTTTTTTAATTTCTTGTGGAGGCAAGGTCTCACCAAGTTGCCCAGGCTGGTTGTGAACCCCTGAGCTCAGACAATTCTCTCGCCTCGGCCTCCCAAAGTGCTGGGATTATAGGCTTCAGCCACCGTGCCCAACAAGTGTCAGCATTTTAACAGGAATCTTCCAGACACTCAATGCCCTTGACCTTGGTAATTACCTTCTGGGGTAAAAACCTTTATTTATCTCTACAATTTATCATTCTCCCTTGCCAATAAAGTGCCAATCTTGTTCTGGTATCAGGTGTCTGTGTGCTGTGAGGCTGAGATTTTCTCTCTCTCCATGTGGTTTTTTGTATCTACTATTCTCTGCATATCTGGCTCATTCTTCTTGTACTACCATTCAACTTTCTTAGCTTCTCCATGCATATGACAAAAAATGACTTTGCCTGAGCTCTCACATTTACATGCACCACACAGGCTGTTTCTGAACCACAACTCTAAATTTCTGAGAGAGAGAGAATCATAGTCGCTCAGCTTTAATTAAGTATGTTCCTCTGACTCAGTCAATTGACTCTAGGAGTGTTGTGTAGTAACTGCATGATAGCAGCTGCTGGGGCCTTCCCTATGAGTAGATAGTTTGGGTGTAGCACTGACAGAAGAGCATGAACTGGGCAGACACCCCAAGTGGGTATCTACTATACACCTGACTGTAGTTGATACATACTGGCTCCCTAGTCCCCATGGCTATACTCCCAGGGCTGTGATCTTTTTGAAGCTAGGGTCCAGAAGGGTTTCTGGCTGGTATAGATATTGCAGGAGGACCTCCGTAGTGAGGTAGACATGATGAAAGTAATAGTCATCAATTCCACCTGCCAAATATTCCTAGTTGTCTGTTTTTCTGGGAAGATCGAATTTTATTTCTTGGTCCCCTGAGGTAGGATGGCAGCATGTGACCAGTTCTGGCCAATGAACTGTGAGCATTTAATTACTAGCAAAAGACCTTCTAAGATGGTCCATTCTTTCTGCTGTGATCAACTGACTGTGTTTCAGATGGTGGTTGCTCGAACAGCTGGGTCCCAGTATCTACACTGCAATGCGATAGAATTGTGATGGCCATGTTATATAAGCAGAAAGATGTCACTGAGATTTGGGGGTACTTGTTACTGCAGCATATCTATCCTACCATAGCGGATACCCTGTGAACTGGGCTGGGGCCAGCAGCATTGCTAGAAAGAAACATTTAAGACCAATTCCCAACAACAAGTCTATCACATAGACTTCTCTTCCCTCCTTTCTTCTGGGTCCCCTGTGAATCCCTTGCACCTACTTCAAAAAGGAAGTACTATTTCCTAGTAGTGACACCATCAAGAAGCAGTACAGTTGGGGATTTCTTTCTTGCTTGGACAGGGGTGGTGCCCAGAGGTGTGCTGGAGCCATGGAGTTTGGTTGGGGGAGTTTGTCCCTCAAACAGAGCTGCCCCTTTGCCGATTCTCAGCCTGGTTTGCAGAAGGACAGGGCCCAGGGTAGGGGGCACAGCTTAATTCCAAACTACCAGGTAAGGATCCCAATGCTGTCCCATCTTCCTGCAAAAGTCAAGGAAGAGAGGCTTAGGAGCCTGGAAAGCTGAGCTAAAAGCCACGGGTGCCCCAGTACATGCAGATCCCAAATGTGGGAATGCTATGTGATGATTTTATGAAATATAAAAGTCAAATGAATTTTTCATGAAGAAGTTATCTTCCCAAGATGCAATAATGGAAAATTCCTTTCTAGAACTGGTGTTTAGACCTCACAAAAATGCGCGGCAAATTGCATTGTGATTTATTTGTCAATGTTTTTATAGGTTAGGCGTTACTTTCTACCCCACAGCTGGAGTCAATTTTTAATATTTAAAAGTGGAAAGAAAGCAAAACCTAAACACATCCAGAGCTGTCTGTTTTAGATTGAGCTTTTCCCAAACAGTGCTGTTTAGAACTGAACCCTGAGCATGGTCGGTCTGAGGCCAGCTGGCTCTTACTTCCCTGAAACATAGAATTAAAATATCTGGGACTGGGCAGATTACACATAAGACCTCCTCAATTGTAGTTGGTGGGTCTGGTGTTTATAACCGCTTTCAAATGCATGTAGCCTGTCTGCCCTCTCAATTGAAGAAGGAAAGAGCCTTTGTGCTTTTTATTCTGGGTTTCTCTTCATGCCCTGAGCTCAAGGTGCCGTGAACATAATTTTCAAGTCCGGTGGTTTCTGGTCTCATCAGATGGTGAGGTCAGCAGGGATTCAGCACACCAATCAACTATAGGAGACTCAAACTGGTTCCTCCAGTCTTTGACTCCTAAAGAGTCTAGTCTGGAAACTATCTAGGGTTCATCTTCCTGGGCCTCCAGGTAAAACCATAATGCTGGCCTTGAAGATGGGTTCTTATGGCAAGGACTCAAATCACAGGAGGGATCAAGCCTTGAAGTTTAGCCCCATTCCCTTGGGCCAGGTGCCCAGGCCTTAATGGGGATCTAATTATCTTAAGTGACAAAGCAAGTCTGGGTCTCTGCTTTTGGAAACCCCACAGAATGGTGCTCTCAGAAGCACGGCATTCAGACCTCAGTGCATGGCACATCATACTTCATGCTCAATTGCAGCCTCCATGGTTGGAGTTTTAGGACTGGCACTGGCAGCAGCTGAGGCTGCCATGTGTGTGCTTACAACGAAGGATTCGGTAACACACAACATCTGGAGGGAGGAAAAACAACTCTAATTGTGACAGGCACAATCCCTTTGGGTAACATGGTGGATGCCTTCCGATGGAGGGGATGTTTTTCTTTGCCCTCTCCTTCCTACTCTCTCCTGATCATTCTATAGCCAAGACCCACAGGAGGAGTTGACCCATTTCCAAATGTGTGCAAGGGTCCAGCCGAATCTGCAGTGGAGGGCCCTTGAGGCTGTGGACAGCATCCCCCAGTCAGGCTTCGAGAAGCATCTACCCCTTCACGAGACAAGCTTCGGGTTACAAGGAGCCTTGGCAAAACATGGAGATGTACAAGCGTTTGGGGCTCAGCTCCAGCTGCTGTGGCCTTTCCCTGGGAACCATACTTAGGCTCCCCAGCGGGCTCAAGGTCCCAGCTTCAAGAGAACCCCATCCATGAGTCCCCAAATTCACTGCATCAACAGGAGGGATGGGGAAGGGCGGTGATCATTCCCCCATCACAAAAGGATTTCTAGCCTCACGAAAAGGATTTGCCACAGATTTCCTTTTAAAAGTGCACACCCCAAGGACGCTCCCCATATGACTCAATGGGGAGGGCGCACAAATCTCCAGGAACACACTCAATGCCTTAAGTGAGGTGCAAGAGCGGTTGGGACCAGGGAGCAGCCGACCTGCCCGCCAGCAGGGGGAGCTCTTCCCCTAGTTCGGGCCGCCGTCGCGGGTCTCCAAGTCCCCCAGCCATACCACCCAATAAAAACAAGATGGGGCTTCAAGAGGAGGATTCAGGACCCAACCCCGCTGTCGGAAACAACAGATACCCGGTGGGTTTGTGCTTTTTCCTGAGGGCCACGGGGCGCCACCGAAGGATTCTGAGATGTGTGGAGCTGTATCGAGGCTCCTAGTCCTTATCTCCCAATGCCTCTGACCTCCTTGAGGAGCCCACCTTCAGGGATGGAGGATCCTGCATGTTCAGCTCGTCTTCAATGCACTCGAGTGATGATCCACGCGCCACCTTCCAGGGACCTGGGGCAGGTTCAAACCCTAGACGTTTCTCAAGAAGTGCAAAGCTTTATCTGTCAGGGGCTCAGAGAAAGAGGCCTGGTTTGGGGGAATGGGAGGGAGGTGGGAGGCAGAAAAACTGGAGGGTTGTTTTTTTTTTTACTCCAGTGAAGCTCCAAACCTTGAAGCCGGAAGCTTGGCACCGAAATGGGTCTGTTAGAAAGTTAATGGGCAGGACATTCTGAGAAAGGGCTGTGCAGATAAGCATCAGGAGGGAACGTTTCAAGAGTCTGCCTGCGTCCAGGAAACCAAGACCAGCAGAGCCACCCGAGCTGGACGGCGACGCGCACACCCTCAGGCTCCTGGAATCCAAACGCCGTCCGGAGACAGACATCTCCCAGAAGCAAATGAAGAGTGACTTTTGTGAAGAAAGAGCTGGGGAAATGGTATTTCCTTCCTGTGCTGGGGAACAAAGTCATGATATTCTGGGGAAGAGACGTGAGCTCCCAAGGGCAAGAACTGGGCACCATCCCTTTATTTCTGCTGAATATTAATAGCAGAAGCAAATGTCTTGACTTCAGAGAGCTCCGAGAGGCTGAGGCACCCAAGGGGAAGTGATGAAAAGGAGAAATGAGTGTTTTCTTGAACACTCGATACCAGAATGAGGCCATTGTGATCTTCCTCACTGCGATCATCCCTCCTGGGTTTCCCCACCTCTGGTCTTACTCCCCTCCCCCACCCGCTCCCCATAGATGAACCAGCAGGAGCTTTCTATCTGCTCTTCTTAAAATCCGTCAGTGGTTCCCATTGCCCTCAGGATAAAGCCCCAATTCTTTGATGTAAGTCACGAGGCCCTCCAAACGCTCATCTCTAAGGATAACTTCGAATCTCATCTCTTACCCCTTCCTGGTGTTGCCCTTTCGGTTCTAGCCACTCTGAAAACCTTGTAGCTCCTTGCATGCACTGTTTTCAGTGGTATGGGAAGGGGCAATGGTGCTGGGGATGGGACAGTGTAACGTACCTTATGTCCTTTCTCCTTACCTTGCCTCGATGTTTGCCAAGACTCACATCTTTGAGGGGACTCCACAGATTGGGACATATGCCCTCTGCTACCTCCCTTTCTCCCTGCTCGTGTGTGTATGTGTGTGTGTATGTGTTTTGAGTCAGGGTCTCACTCTATCACTCAGGCCGAAGTGTAGTGGCACAATCATGGCTCACTGCAGCCTCAGCCTCCTGGACTCAGGTGATCCTTCTGCCTCAGCCTCCTGAGTACCTGGGACCACAGGCATGCCATCATACCCGACTAATTATTATTATTATTTTTGTAGAGACGAGGTCTGGATATGTTGCCTAGGCTGGTCCCGAACTCCTGGGCTCAAGCAATCCTCCCATCTTGGCCTCCTAAAGTGCTGGGAATACAAGTGTGAGTCACCACACCCAGCCCCTATGTGATTCTTACTCTTCCTTGGAGTCTTTGTATACACCTGGGGCTCTTTTTTCATCCCCTTCCTCCCCTATTTTATTCTTCAGATGTTGAATTAGAAATTATTACATTAGGGCAGCTTTTCCTGATCCCCCAAGACTGGAAGGGACACCCCAAGATCTTTCTCCCACATCATCTCTGCTTATCCCTCTGCTTGTACCATTTTGGACACTGTATGTAACTACCTGCCAACCTGCCATCAACCCTCTAAACTGTGAGTCCACAAAGGTGGGACCTCCTTCCCTCCTGCAACCCCATGCCTAGTCCAGTACCTGTCATACTGTAGGAGATCAAATATTATTTTCTGAATGAACACATTCCTTTCCCTGAGACTATCAAGATTACCTTGACTTTTGGGGCCAGTTCTTTTTTTCTGATTATGAATTTCCCCAAGCCCCCAAGAACCAAACAGTAAGACAGATCTGTTATTAATAATGCCACAGTTTGGCCTGTGAATGGTGCATCTGTCGTCAGATGCATCTGGCTGTTCTGTTGGAACTGTAAGGAATATTCCTCCTTCCTTGAGAGCCCTCACTCACAGACACTTCCATTACCTTAATATTTTATGATGCAGCCATTTTGGAAGGCACAAGGGCAACATCTCTGTTTAACTACATGTCAGGGTAGAGTAGTCAAGGCTAGTGGTTCGCTTGGCATGCCAGCAATTAGATAGCTTTGTTAACAGGCCAGATGGGCTGAGGCTACGTGATTACATGCTCTCAACTACTTTTATGCAAAATGATGTGTAAACAAATAGAGATCAGGGATGGCTAAAATAGTTTCCAGGAGTGTCAGAGGGTCACTAAAGTAAATATTCTGTCCACTCTCTTACAACCTCCACATCTATAAGACTCAAGCTCTGCAGGACACTGGACCACAAGGTTGAAATTGAATCCTGTCAGTCTGATAATCTGCTGTTGTCATACTCCCATAAACTCAAAAGTCTGCAGAATGTAAACAACCAGGGTATCAGATTACATTGAATACCCCATTCCCCACCAGAGTGGACGACAGAGAGATTACATGTCTGACTTTAATGAGTGCTCAGAGGTGGCCAACACCCTTGAAGGCTGAAGAGCTGCCCATGCATTCTGCAATCCAGGCCCTGCCCCCTGCCCACAGTGTGAGAGGCAGTGTCTGCAGAGAGAAGGAGGCAGCATTTCTTTTTAAAACTAGGCATGACTCTTGAGTATATATCTAATGGCGTGCTTAAGTGCATAGGCTCTGGTGCCAGGCTGTCTGCCTCTTACAAGCTCTGTGGACCTCAGGAGTTATTTAACCTTTCTGTGCCTCAGTTTTCTCATCTGAAGCATGGAGGTAATAACAAAATTCACCTCTCAGGGTTGTTGAGAGGATTAGCCAATAAATCACTTAGCACAGTGCCTGACGCAGGTGAATATTACAACCAATGTGAGCTATATTTGTGATCTTAACAAGAAGGGTGGGCAGACTTTAACATCTGTTCGGGTTGCCTTTAAGTCATAAGAGTTCAAAATGCTCACCTTCAGCTCCCTTGCCATGTTGACGATGACTAAACAGCATACCTTGTAAAAATAGTGTACATTTCATTGGGACATTGATTGTTTTGACCCCTGGAATGCTGGCTTCTAGAAAGGACCAAGAAACAAAATAGTTTTGCCGATCTAATCAGGTCGGCGTGAGCTGCAGGGATAGGCCTTCAGACTGTGGCCCTGTGGTTTCAGGACAAGGGAACCACAAGTGAGTTCTGTTGCGTCTTGGCTCAGGCCTAGATGGCATTTTGAACTCCAGCCAGTCCCAAGGGTTTGGTGATCTCAGCTGAGTCTTCGCTGCCAACCTGAGTCCTCCGTAAACTCGAAACTGGCTCTGCAGATGCTGCACAAGCTCCTGGCAGAGTCAGTAAGGTTGGATTCCAGGTGGCAAGTGTCCTTCTGGGGAGGATTGTGCAAAAGTGTTCCTTCCTCACAGGAGGAAGGCAGGTTAACCCAGGAAGAAATGTGCTTAGAAGAGAGAAAAGGAGGGTGCTTTTAGGGGGATTTAGACTCCCTTTAACAGTCAACAGACCCCTTGGAGAGAATACAGAGAAGAGCTTGGATAAAGCTGGCTCGGTGGGGAGAAGGGAAAGAAATGCACAGGTCTGGAATCTTCCCTGGAGTGAGCACTGGCAGGACGGCTTGGATGTGAGGGGAAGAGGGAGTAGGCTCAGACAGGGCTCCAAGACTTTTTTTTTTTTTTTGAGAAACTGGGTGCTGGTTTTTGAGAAACTGGTGCTGCTGTCTGCACACCCCCTTTCCAGGCTGAGCAATTGCCCTGCTGGTCTCTCCTCCATCATTCTATTTGTCAAAACTTCCCTCCCAGAGGTTAAGACACACACTCACTGTCCTATAGATCCAGGGTGATGGGGGACACACTAGGGCCCCTTTCTCTAGGGTCAAGTCTGCAACCATCCAGCAGCTAGATGATTCCCAGGTAGGTTGCAGGAATCTTCCTCCCTTCCTCCACCCTTCCCCAGACCCAGGGCCCAGACTGCCTTCAGAGGGGAGCGTCTGTTTCTTCTACCTCTCATAGATCCCTGCAGGGCAGCTTTAGAAGTAGGGGTACAGGGGAGCCAAAGTGTGATACTTCCACCTGAATGACTTTCACATAGTCATGACTAAGCCCGGCTCTGTACAGAAGCTTTCCCCTCACTTCCTCAGCCACACCTCTTTCCTGTGTCTGCCCCCTCAGGCAGGCACATCAGCAACCAGGAAAAGCAGGTCCTCTGCAGGTCTCATTTGGGTCAGCACATTCTTATTTGTAGAAAAATCATTTCAGAGCTGACAAGAGTTAGGGATCTGTTTCTAGAAAGCTTCCACACAATCATTATCAGTCTTTCTCTCTCTGTCTCTCACACACATGCACACAGTCATACAATTTTATTCACCGTCCAGGAAAGGCTTATTCAGTCTGAATATACACTCCACCCTCCTCACAAACCACTGCAAACCTCTAAAAACCTCCCCATGCTTGCAAATAGATCACCCTTAAATGGAGCAGGATCTCTGAATACCCCATGAGTCATGCAGCTAACATGTGCCCTGGGGAGCTTGACTTAGCAGCACACTTTTTTTTTTTTAACTATAAAAATGGAATTCAGGGCTTTCCATGGCATCCAGTTCAATGCCAGAAAGAGCCCATTTATGTTTGGTGAGAAGCCTGAGGTCAGGAAACCTGAGGACAAATGCTGTGCCCTTTACCTGGTGGAAATACTCCCCAGAACATTGCTTAGCAGAATAACCCAGGAGAGCTACACCGCTGGAGTAGTGGACAAGGAGGAAGGAGCCTGGATTCTAGTGCAGGACCTGCCTTCACTGTGTTCTCCCAGGGCACATGCTTACCTTCACTGGGCCTTTGTTCCCTTATCTCTGAAAGGAGGAGACTAGACTCTATTAAATTCAACAATTTAAAAAAAAGCCAAAAATCAGCTCCAGTCCTCAAGGAACACACAGTGTCATTGTAGCTGGACAATCATGGTGCTGCATGGTTAGGGTTTGGGGACCCCAGGGAGGCCAAGTGAGTGCCACCTCTTCCAGATTTAGGAGGCTGAGGCTCTGTGCCCATCTAATTGGTGGAGTTTGTTAGATTGAATTCCAGGTGGAAAGTGTCCCTCTGGGGAGGATTGTGCAAAGGAGTAAGGTAGGTTAACCCAGGAAGAAACATGCTTAGACTTCCTTGATTTGAACAGTCTCAGATTGAAGGTGATGTCACCACGGAAAATTCATAGTCAGGGAAGCACCTGTGGACTTTTCTTCTGCTATTGGTCATTGCTAAACTATGGAACCTGCAAGTTAATGCTCTCCACTAGACAGTAAAAGAGTGCTACGCGGGACAGAAGAGGAGGATGCATAGGCCACGATGCCACCTTGACTTGAGCCGTTGCCAAGCTCTCAGGCCAAACAGACCTCAACTTGGAATCCTGAAGCTGAGAGAAATCTGAGTGAGTTGGTAGGTGTCACTTTGTCTGCTGGAGGGCTACTATGGGAGGCAACCAGCCTGGGGTTCCTGGAGGTATCTCCAGACAGCCTGGTCCTGGTTAATAGGACAAGAAGTTTCCCATGTGGCCCCAGGCAGACTCAAGCTGAAGGGTGGTCTTGGCAATAGGATCTGTAGACTCTGGGTCCCACACATGGCACTCCCCACTTCCACTCACCTACTTTCCATCAGCTGCCTGCTTCCTTCCACATCTATGCACTCAGCAACCATGGCTACCTATGAATTCCTACTTGGGAGAAACAGATGGGGCTCTGTGGCCCCCGGCTGCCAATTCCCTCTGGGCCCGTCTTGAAGCCCCTGACCCCCTCCTTCTGCCCCTCGCTCTGGGTCTCATGAGGACTGCCAGCCTCCTTCCCCAGAGGCTCAACAAGAGCCCAGATTCCAAGCCATATTCCTTTTCTTTGCCGGTTTCCATTTCTTTATCAGCGACCTCTCTCTAAAGGCAGTGTGGCCCGGGTCTTTCCTTCTGGTCTCCCGAAGGAGACTATGTGGCCATCAGTGATTTAACTCCACGACCTGGATTCTCTCTCTTTTTTTTTTTTTTTTTGAGTTAGAGTCTCACTCTGTTGTCCCGGCTAGAGTGCAGTGGCATGCTCATAACCCCTGCAGCCTCGGCCTGCTGGACTCAGGCAATCCTTCCACCTCAGCCTTCCAAGTAGCTGGAACTACAGGCATGCACTACCACACCTGGTTAATTTTTTGATTGATTGTAGAGACAGGATCTCGACAAGTTGCCCAGGCTGGTCTCAAACCCCTGGACTTGGGCAATCCTCTCATCTCGGCCTCCCAAAGCGCTGGGATTACAGGCATGAGCTACAGTGCCCAGCTAGGACCTGGATTCTTTTAGTTCGTAGGCTACATATTCTTCCTTCACCCCTACCCACACGCCAGATCAGTGTTCTCTGCCCTACTAGGTGGAGAAGGGGTGTGAAGATTGACTCCTGTGAACTGATCTCCCAAAATGCCCTACTCTTGTCTTCCTGTTGGGTTTAGCCAATGAAAGGACCCCAGAAGAGCTTCGTGGCTGAGAGAAAAGATAGATCAGGGTATTTCTTCTCACCTATTCCCCACCCTTTCCCTGCTTTGGTGCCCTGTCTGGTTTTAGATGAGGACCTCTATGACTTCAGTTGCCACCAGGCTACTCTTTCTCCAAAGTTTCAGTTTTCACTAGGTCATAGTTGCACTGTTACTTTTCATCCTCCCTTTAGCCTTCGGGTGGTAATGACTTCCCTCTGTTGCTGGTCCCTGGGTGCTTTCACCATCCCTTTGTTCCCATAACCCTGCCCACTCCACTGTAAATAGTCTTTTTCATTCACATGTCTGAGCCTTCTGGGGTGAATTTTGTTTCCTGTTGTGACCATACTGACGTAATAGTCTTTAGCTTTCATTTCAGAGTTTGACTCACTGCACTTAGAAATTATATAATGTCTCCACCAATATCACTGGAGTGGATGCTTTGCTTTTAATATCACGCCTACTAGAAGTTCTAGAAAAACTCTAGAAAGGTTAAATTCCTTGATAAAGCCAAGAGCCACTGGAAGAAAAGTCACTCAGGCAAGTTAAAAAGGTCCCACAAAACCAGCAAGAAGTTGTTTCCATGACAGATGACACTCCTAACTCTTATTCCTTGATGAAAAGAAGTGATGGAGAGCCAGGCTCTGGAAGAAGCGTGTGAGATAGAATGACCCAGGTATGCTTATTTTTAAAGAAAAAAACAATTCTGAAATAATCCATGTGCCTGCCACCCCAAATGAACAAATGCTTACTTTTAAATTCTTTTTTTTTTTTTTTGAGTTGGAGTCTCCCTCTGTCGCCCAGACTGGAGTGCAGTGGCCACTCCCGGCCACCGCAGCCTCGACCTGCTGGGCTCCGGCAATCCTTCCGCCTCAGCCTTCCAAGTAGCTGGAACTACAGGCGCGTGCTACCACACCCGGCTAATTTTTTTGATTTATGGTAGAGATGAGGTCTCGCCAAGTTGCCCAGGCGGGTCCCGA
>CAUYQG010265586.1:0-42041 GCA_963574415.1 Tarsius wallacei
AGAAAGGAGGAAAAGGTGAAGGGAAAAGAAACTTGCCTCACTGTCTGTTTTTGTTAGAAAAACGGTAGCTTTTCTAGAAGTCTTACTCGGTAGATTTTGGCTATTTTACCATGGGCCAAATCTCAATCACCTTTAAAGGAAAGAAAATCTAGGGAGATGAGTCTTTTTCTTTCTTTCTTTTCTTTTCTTTTCTTTTCTTTCTTTCTTCCTTCCTTCCTTCCTTCCTTCCTTCCTTCCTTCCTTCCTTCCTTCCTTTCTTTCTTTCTTATTGGGTCATGTTTCATTATCCAATCTGCCACTCTATAAGAGATGAGTATTTCTAACTCAGCACATTGCCTCCCCAAACCAAAATGAGTTCCAGTGAGAAGGAGAAAATAGATATTATAATGGAAACAATCACTAGGATCGCCACTTTTGAGAAGACAGGCTTGGTGATTGTTTCTATTCTTCCCACTAAGTGCTACTAAACAACTTGGAAAATAAATGTAAAATAAACCAAAGCAGATTTTGTTCAAATTCATAAACCAAGATGGATTATATAAACCACAAAACAAGTCTCCACAAATTTAAGGGAATGAGTATATTTTCTGACCACACTGGAATCAATGTAGAAAAATAATAAGATACCAAAACATTCGGAAAGGCTGGAAGGCTAAAGAAAATATCACTCAATCCTCATTTTGTTTTTAACCTTTTTATCCAGGAGAACAATCTCCACACTAGAAAATTAAAACAAATATCAACATTAGCAAACAATCTCAAGATACACTAGAAGACAATAAGAAAATATCGAGTAGATCTTAAATGGTCGCATAGTATGACTATTGGATTGATGGGTAGATGGATGGATGGATAAACGGGTGAATGGACAGATGAACTGACAGACAGATGGACAGATGGAAAAATGGATGGATAAATTTTACTCCACACTGCACTACTCCCTTCTGCTTGTATTTTCTTGTCCCTGGTTGATTGTGAATTATTTGGAGAAGGATCTGTAAAAAATAAATTTTTTCTGTTTCTTCTTTGTATCACTGCCTTGAACAAAGTGGTCACTCAGAAATTATAATTGGGTTTGGTAATTGACGAATTAATGTAGAGTATTCATTTATGAATGAACCAATTAGGGTCGACCTCTAAGCATGCGCATATTCTCAACTAATATCTTTCTATAAAGAAAATACATGTGAAAGAAGTGGAAAATAAGAACAAGAGCTTTGATCCATTTAGAGTGAATTTTTGTGTATGGTGATAGGTAGGGGTCCTGTTTCAATCTTTTGCATGTGACCAGCAATCCCCTTGTTGGGAATATACCTGGAAGAACTCAAGTCATTCTACCAAAAAGATACTGCACATGCATGTTTGTTTCAGCTCTGTTCACAATAGCAAAAACATGGAACCAGCCCTGCTGCCCATTGAAGGTGGACTAGATTTAAAAAATGTGGTGCATAGATACAATGGAATACTACACAGTCATAAAGAAGGACAAACATATGGACTTCTCAACAACTTGGATGGAATTAGAGTTGAACATACTCATTGATCTACAACAGAAACAAAGAACAGAGTACCATATGTTCTCACTCATAAGCGAACCTTGAACAATGATCATAATACTATAAGGAAGACATTGACAGTAATTGGAAACTGCCAGGGGGTGGGTGGGATTGGCAGTTGAGGGGAAATGCCAGGGGAAGGAGGAGCACACCTCATCAATAGGGGTACCTGCATAATGGGCATTTGTATAACTAACCCTGAATTGTATTCCACATCTTTAAAATAAAGAAAAAATAATGAATGAATTAATTTTAAAAAAAGAAAGCATAATCTAACAGTCTCTGTAGTCTAATGGCTAAGTCTAAAGCATGAGCAGTATAATATAAATAAAGTTGTTTAACCTAAAAAAAAAAAAGAACAAAGGCAAAGAAGCCAATACATGTGCCAAGCACAGGCATTTGAAACTAGACTTAAATCTTTCAGACAGTCTGGTCATCCATGCAAAAATATTGTCAGTTAACAATATACGATCATTTTTAAAATGATACCATTGACTTTATGTGATGTGTGTAAATCAAATGATGTAACTGTCAAATAAAAGTACATACTCAGGATACGATCATAGACGCTTAGGATTAGAACACAGGAAGTGACGGCGTCACAGACTCTTGCTTGTCAGTGGATATGTGGAACATAGTGGTGCTTCCTTTAAAGACATAAATTAATAAACTGCAGTGTGCTTTAGGGAAATGTGATCTGCACAGTAAACAGTCTTCAACTATATCATTTAAGTAATAGTTGAGAGAATGAGTGAGAACAGAAATTCACAAGAAAATCTGTGAATCATCTTTTAGCACTTGAAAGGCAATCATGTAAACAAGAGAAAATTTTGCAGGAATTAAACTTGTAATAACATGCTAGGGAGACATTGCTGAGTTCAACACCAGAAAGAGTTTCTCTTGGGTTTTTTGTTTGTTTGTTTGTTTGTTTTGTTTTGTTTTTTTGAGGTGGAATCTCACTTCATCGCCCAGGCTGGAGTGCAGTGGCACACTCAAGGCCACTGCAGCCTCGACCTGCTGGGCTCAGGTGATCCTTCTTCCTCAGCCATCCAAGTAGCCAGAATTACAGGTGCATGCTACCAGGCCCAGCTGATTTTTTGTTTATTTATTGTAGAGACAATGTCTCACCCTGTTGCCCGGGCTGGTCTTGAACCTGCTGGCTCACGCAATCCTCTCGCCTCGGCCTCCCAAAGTGCTTGGATGACAGGCTTGAGCCACTGCACCCTGCCCAGAAAGGGCTTCTAATGGCTGCACCTTCCCAATAATCAGACATGCTTCCCATAATAAATGACTCCCTCATCACAGAAAAGATAAGGAGGCCTTAGGTGAGGATAAACCAAAGGCGTTAAAGAAGACATTTCTAGAGAAATTGGGTCAGATGAATTCTGGTAACCATTCCAATTCTCAGAGTCTATACTTTCGAGTCCAAGTTACAAATATTGATGGGTTTTCAGCACATCAACCATATGGCTTTACTAAATCTTATTTTCCAGCAATAATTTATATTTAGCATAATTTAAGATTAAAATATGCAACTTTTCAATAGGACAAAATTAGTTAGGTCACTTCACATTCAAATCTGTGGCTTGGATTTATAAAACCAATGTTCCAATAACTCAATTATTTATTATCCAATATTAACTGGTAAATAAAGCTCTGGTTTCAATAACAGTTGTTTACATAGTTCCTAACAACTCTGGCTTATTTGTATTTAGGGCAGTATAATTCTCTTTGATAGTATGTGTGAGGAATAAAAGTATTCAAAGATTTGCAGCTATTTATACACAAGGGGTTTATTTTTTAATGAAAATGATAATGTTATACAAACAAATCAAGATAGGTGATTGAATCTTTTCAAATAATTCTTAGAATACATATATGTATAATAAATTATAAAATAAAAGCCATCTGCATTTTTATATGACTTATGCTGTGCATTACTGGGCTATATTGAAATTTTTTTACATTGGGTGTTTTGAAAAAAAGTCATTTTGTTGCAATTGTGGATAATAATAGGACTTGCAGCGAAAACAAAAATAAACGCTGTGAGCCTTGAACATTGAGAGTTCACTCTTCAGTACCTGGAACCCTGCAGGTCCACAATAACTGCTATCAAAACACTGGCGAAATGAATGACACGAAATCTCACACACACAGATTATGTGACTATGGAGCATAGGGTTCCAGTTTTCACTCCATTAAGTCTGATTTCCAAGTTTTGGTTTCGGGAATAACTGAGTTTAAAGACCAGGGCCTCTAGGCGAACATTACTATTTATGCCTTGATAATAAAGAAATGTTAAATCATCTCTCATGATGCATAAAGTGGCAAGAGACAATTGTGTGAAGATAAGTAGCTTTAGGAGTTATTGCTTTTCTTAATATTGTTTTAAGGGGAAACACTCAAGAAAAAGACTGAAGTAGGTGGCATTTAACTTCAAGAAAATCATGATTCTTGACATTTTATTACTGAGAGACTCTGAAACTTGGATAATCACTCTCTGGTAAAGGAATTATGTTCCTTTATGAGGCCCTGGAGATACATTCTCAAGGTTTCCCAAGATTTGTGAGGTATTTTGGGAAGTGTGTAAGTAAACCAAGATTTTCCTCTTAAGCCTTCAAAGTACAAGAAAGAAATATGCCTAATGAGGTTCTTTTTGATGTATAAGCAGAAGATTTAAGAAGTGCATCAGAAAAGCAATATATGCTTCTGAAACTGTTTCAAAAGAAAAGATTTCTGAAGAAGCATATGACTACAGAAATTCTAACATCACTATCTTGAGAAAATTGCTTCATGCGCTGCTGACACATTGATTAGGTAAGGGTGGAGGGAGGGAAACCAAAAAAAAAAAAGCCTCATTGCATTTGATAAAACTCACTCAAATAACTGAACTCAGAGACAAGACATTTTAAAACTCCAGGCAATATGACTTGATAGGAAAGACCTGGTTTGGAGGAGAAGGAATTTGGTATTGCTATCTAATCCTCACCACGTGGGCCTCTTTGAGAAAAGTCATTTAATGTCCTTATGGCCAGAACTACTCAGCTGGACCCAATGATAGCTGCTACCGAGCTTGTCATTGCCATGATGGATGGAGACCCAGCTTCTGTCTCCAGCTTGTTGAATTTAGGTGTGTTTCTTACCCCCATCTTCAATCTTCTCAGCTGAATCTAGGTTAATGTTAGCTCTGAAGTTGAGAAGCATAATTAAGATAAGGTACTTAGTACTTAGCAGAGTGCCTGTCCTACAATAAGCATTGTGTAAACATTTGCTGCCTATTAATTCCTTAATTCCACTCTAAAGCTAGGTATTATTTAAGGATGGGGGCCACAGTAAAATAATAATGCTGGGTCAGAAGCTAGAGTGTTTGAACGCTTACATAAATTTTGTAAACTGGTTGACATATTTTGTTTGGCAGACTATATTTAGCCCCCAAAATGTTTTCATTTTTGGATTTTGAATTATTTCTCAATGCACAAAAATAGGCTTGACAAACAAGTTTTGATTCCCAGCTTCCATTAAAAATGCAAAATATTTGGTAATATCAGCCTTGCCGATCCAAAGGTAATCATCAGGGCTAAGTCAGAACTTCTCTTTTTGTTAGAGATTCTCGAGTTTGCTATAGTTTTTACTTTTACTATTGTCTTCTCAACAGAGTAAAATAATAGCAGTTTATCATAATATGTGAAAAGTTATGAACAGCACAATTATTCTCCTACTTTGTTTTTGACCCAAAATGTTTGCAAACCCCATGTGACCTTTATTTTCTCTGAAATACACAGACTTATCTTTTTTATCTGAAATACCTGGGAAAGTGAAATGAAAATTGTTTCTGAGCATATGTCACTTTTTTGGATGCTATGTTTTGTTGTTCCTGTCTAGGCCTATCTTCTCTGAAAATGTAAAATAATAAATAAAACATGCACACATACATATATACATGCAAACATACTGTAGCCAGTGGGACATTGTACTTAATGAATCCTGAACAGAATGCCAATAAGCCTCAAAATATCAGGCTGCTTAAATGTTACCTAACTTAGAAAGATGTTCTAAGAAAATTATTTTTGGTGATCAAAATAGTTAAAACATTCTTTGTTTATTTGAAGAAAGCATCTCACTCTGTATATTTTAAAAAATCATATCGATAATGCCTCAGGCAACTGGTATAGAAGCCTGTCTAGAACAAAAAAATAGACCATAATTCATTAGGCAGTGTGCACATTGAAGAAATAAAGGATTCTTAGGTTTCGTAATATTGTCTATTGGGCTTAGTAACACTTTACATTGTCCATTAGCTAAGTATTCAGCTTATATGCCTGTAATTTTGCATTAAGGAGTCAGGCATGGCATGAGAGAGAGAGAGAGAAAGAGAGAGAGAGAAAGAGAGAGACTGACTCCCTTGAATGACTAATAAACTACCACCAAAGAAGGGTTCCAAAAGGTTTGGAGAGCATCATTGGAGTAAGGCTATAACCTCCCAGGCAAATGACTTTATTTTTTATTTATTTTATTTCTATATGACTTTATTTTATTATAGAGATGTGGGGTACAATTCAGGATAGGCACACAAGTAACCTGTGTGCAGGTGAAGTTTGAGCCTCCATTGGTTCTCACTTCCTCTTAGGGGGATGACTTTAAAGAGGACACCAATGATATGAGTTCCTAATGCCTGCCATGTTGTACTTTACACAAATGCATGATGATGGACATCATACTTTGTGTACTAGAAACAAAACATGATTTTGTACCTGCATAATCAGATATGTGGCATAGCAAATAACTTTTCAATTTCCTCACTGAAAGAAGTGATCTTGACCGTAAACAGTTATTGGTATGATTGCAGGGTTTGGTAATACCTATGGATGACGCCAGTGTGATTTTGGGTGTAATGATTTCTGACTCCCTCTCCTTCATCAACTTGCCTCTGCTGTGGTTAAATGCTATCCTTTTAATCAGTCTTGATTGCTTCGCCTTGCGCTGAGACTTGCTTAGGGACTCCTCAGAGGCACATTGTTTCATGGGAGACAGCTGCTCTTTACTAGCTCAGACTGACTGGAGTTATATATAGTGACTATAATAATAAATTGTCTATACGTATGCTTACACCACATGGGGACCCACTGATGAAAATTGGTGTTTTATGTGTTTGTGGTGCTTCCTTTGCATTTACAAACATTCAGCTTACCTCGCCTCCTCCAGCTGCTGCAGTGAACCCCTTTAGCTCACAGAAGGGTCAAAAGTTGCCTCCTCAACCTCCAAGATTCCCTTGCAATTCTTAATAAACACATTTACGGTTTAAATCCCCCCTTTCAGTCCTATTTAATAGAAAAACCGTAAATAGTCAGGATTTTAGTTCTGCTTTTATTCTGTGACTATAAAGCAAATCCCACTTCCAAAAATGCAATGTGTGTGAAATTGATATGTTTGTAAAGTTCAGCTATATTTCCTCTTCCTATGAGGTACTAGGGACTGTAAAAAGTGAAGGAACCCTTGATTTAAAAAAACAGATTCCCATTGGGAAGAAAAGTAGAATAGGATCCTTACTTACCTGTCTGATGATAGTTCTTCTTTGCTTACAATTACCCATCCAAGTTTCTTCACTGATCATATATTTGAAATACACCATATTCTAAAAATGGTGATCACTCATTTGAAATAACATATAGTACAGTCTCATTCTGAAGCCCTATTTCATGTGCCATGTATTTGCCTGTGATGTCAATCTAATCAGATGTCTTAGACATGGTGACAAACGTCCCCTCTCCCTGCTGTATGGAACATCTCTAAAGCAGAAAACACAATTATTCACACACTGGTATTTCAATAGCCATCTATTTTGAAGTTGACAGTGGTATTAAAGGGCATGGTATTTACACTATGGCAAGCAATCTTCAGGGTCTCAGGCTTTTATTTTTAGATCTTCATATAAATGCTATGTTTTCTTCCCAGTTTTGCATATCTTATGCTAACTTTTCATTGGCATAGACAATCCCTTTTTTTCCTTTTGAATGTTAGCATATGATGTTACAGCACTGTGGTTACTGGAATTTACCATACAGTTTATCAGGGTAGTGTAAATTGGGGCTATAATTTCTCTTTCTCCTATTCAATTTCCACTGGGACCATTATGGCAGAATGAACTAGATGGCTGTGTTAGTTTGTTGTGTGTTACTATAAAGGAATACCTGAGGCTGGGTAATTCATAAAGAAAAGAGGTTTATTTTGTTCATGATTCTGCAGACTGTACAAAAAGCTTGGCCCAGCATCTGCTCAGCTTCTGATCAGGAAGGCCTCAGGAAGTTTTTACTCATAACAGAAGGCAAGGGGAACCAATGTGTCACATGGTGAGAAAGGGATCAAGAGACTCTTAAAACAACCAACTTGGGGGCCGGGGAGAGGGGGGGAAAAACCAACTCTCATGTGAACTTATAGAACAAGGACTCACTCATCACCAAGGGAATGACACCAACTAATTAGCCCATCACCAAGGGGATGGCACCAAGTCATTCATGAGGGATCCACCTCTGTAACCAAAACACCTCTCACCAGGTCCCACCTCCAACACTGGGATCACATTTCAGCAGGAGATTTGAAGGGGACAATTATCCAAACTATATCAATGTCCTTCCCAAAAGAGGGAGCAACCAGTGTCTGAGGTCAGAGATTAACATACTGGCTATATTTCACTTGATGCCAAGGCTGACGCAGCCAGTAGTGAAGGGGAAAATAGTTTCTCCCATTTAGTGCCTTCTTGCTATTCTTCTGGCAGGCCTTCTTCTCTCTGTATCCCCAGCATACACTTTTACCCTTAGAGGTTTTCTCTGGATGTGGTGTAGTGGAGACTGTAGTGGTGAAGTCTTCTGCTCTGTACTCTGTATCTCTATGTCAATTTTGATATGCTAGATGGCATCTCTGAGCCTATTATCTTTAAAATGAGTGTTCCATAGAACACTATGCAGCCAAAAAAAAAAAAAAAAGAGCAAAATAATGCCCTTTGTAGCAACATGGACTCAACTGGAAGCCATTATTTGAACTAAATTAATGTGGAAATCGAAAACCAAATACTTCATGCCCTCATTTATATGTGGGAGCTCAACACTGGGTACACAGACATAAAGATGAGAACAACAGACACTAAAAACTCATAAAGAGGGGAAGGAGGGAGGGGATAAAGGGTTGGAAAACTGCCTATTGGGCACCATGTTAACTATTTGGATGGCAAGTTCAATAGAAGCCCAAACTTCACTATCATACAATAAACTCAAGTAACAAACATGCACATGTATCCCCTAAATTTAAAATAAAAATTAGAAAAAAGATAATGGAAAGAACCTTAAGATTAGGCAGACTTGGGTTTTAATTTTGGTTTTACATGTTACTAGCTGTGTGACCTGGAGACATTTCCCTCCTCTCAGGGATGTGGGCATGACATATGGAGTGAGGTATTTGAAAGGACTTCCTCATCTCAGAGGCCTACATTTTTCTTCTGCTTTCTTGTCCTGCTGACCTCCCACCACTTTTTTGAGCATCTTGGGAGATAATATGAGAAAACACACTTTGAAAATTGCCTGGTAGTGTACAGATGGTTTTAAATGGTGGGATACATGAATCCGAAGTCTATTTTGAACAGATAGCCATAACTGATGACAATGGTCAAGTCAAAGAGGCACTTACCCCTAACCTGTCCCAGTGACTTTTAGAAAATGCAATGTGGGTCAAGTCCTTATGTGTATTTTAGTCACTCCTATTTTCATTTTTCAATTATACTGAATAATGTGTGAATTTCATGGTGTGGAATTAAGCATAAGTGACTCAAAGTTGTATTATTTTATTCGGCTTCAATTGCAAATGGTAAGAAATCTGAATTCGTCAAGTGATGCCTGTACACATCAATACAATGGAAGCCAGTTAGGGCTTATTCGTGTGTGTCAACAGCTAATCCAGTGTGTTGTTGTGCTGGCTATTTGTCTCCCCAAATTTATCCTCTAGCCTCTTCTGTCCTGCTCAATTTCTGTCCTTCTCTGCCTCTTCTCTGAAAGGCTAATCCTATAGACTACAACGCTGGGGAATCCTTTGCCTTTTCAATTGGGCTTGGCCAAAGAGAGAGAACTGTAGGGACATTGAAAGTGGACAGAGAGGGAGGTCAGAGTATTTCTCTTTACATCCTTAGTAGCTTGTCTTTTTCAGTAGCTCAGCGATTACAGTGATGGTCCCTCCTCCAAGGCTCCAGCTCTCCCTGGGTTCCTTTGACACTAGTATCTATCCTTTCCCCTCAAGCTCTAGAATTGGTAAAGACTTTCTGCTGTTGTTGCTCTCTCAGGGCCTCACCATCTTGGTTTGCATCCTTAACTCGTCCAACAATGCTGTGAGTGGTCCCTTCCTTAGAACCACTGTGTTTGATGATCCAGGGTGGATTCTGTTTCCTCCTGGTCCTCTGATATTCTCTCTCCATGCCTCAACTCACCAGAAGTCACTATAGTGTATACTCAGAATCTTGGATCCCTATTCTCAGACTTGGTTGTATACATTAGGTCATAAGAAAGCCTCATCCATGGGCTAAATCTGATTGTTCCTTCTAGAAATGCCTTTAGTTAATTATAGTATTATATTTTCACCTTAATTTGTGGGTGATGATGATGGAAAGGTTGAACCATAACTACAAACATGAAAAACTTTTTATCATTACTGAAATTGTTATTTAAGCAAAGGCCAAATGCCCAAAGTTGTTCAGATAAGAATCTACACGATGAAATTCACCATGAAAAACTTTCCTTTGTTTTCAATAAAATGTGTTAGTTGAATATGTTATTCCTAAAAAAAAAAAAAAAAAAAAAAAAAATCCCAAAGCATTTTAGGCAGCAGCCAGGGTATAAATTATACATAAATAAAATGACATTAATCTTATTTTTATTATGTAATGGAGTCAGGGGTCTTTGGTAGGCAGCTACCTGGGAGTGGGAGGTGGCCTCTCTAGCTAGTGGACGCTCTAGTTTCTAGTGTTAAAAAAGTAAGAACTAGGTCAGAGATAGAGGCTTGTGCCTGTAATCCCAGCACCTTGGGAGGCCAAAGAGAAAGCAGAAGTGACAAAGCAGCAGAAAGAATCTTAGAGTTGAAAGACCAAAATACAGAATTAACCCAATCTATTAAAAATATAGGAAAAAGAAAGAAAAACAAGAAGAAACTCTTAAAGAGATGGGTGGTTTTACCAAGAAGCCAACCCTACATCTGATTGGCATACCTGAAGTAGAAAGAGAAATGGAAAAGACCTTGAAACAAACATTCCATGAGGTCATTCAAGAAACTTTCCCCATACAAAAATGCAAGCACAAGAGATTCAGATCACCCCCACAAGACATCTTATGAGATGATCAACCCTTGGACATATAGTAATTCACAAATACACAAATTAGGTATAAAAGAAAAAATCCTAAAGGCAGCAAGGGAAAAAGGTCAGACTACCTACCAGGAAAGACCAATCATAATCACTCCACACTTATTTGGAGAAAGGGATTGGACACTAATTTTTAATGTTCTCAAAAATAAACAATTTCAACCAAGAATTTTTTTACCCAAGAATTTTCTCAGTGATGGAGAGTTAAAATCCTTCCCAGACATCCAATCCTTAAGAGAATGTGCTCCTTCCAGACCAGCTCTACAGGAGCTGCTTTAAAAGGGCTGTGCACAGAAGAAAAAAAAGAAACAAAAGAAAGACCCTATACTTCACAAGTTCACAAACAGACACAAAAATAACAGATCATACAACATGCCCACAAAAATGAAAACACACATATATTAATGCAAAAGTTAAAGGACAACAAAACAGCCTTATGAAAGAGACAAACTCACATTTCAATAATCAGCCTGAATGTGAATGTACTAAATGCATCACTGTAAAGACATAGAATGGCAAACTGTACAAAAGAGCACAACCCAACAATATGCTGCCTCCAGGAAACACACCTCAAGACAAAGGACACCCATAGACTTAAAGTTAGAGGATGGAGATAAACTTTCAGGTAAACACAAAACAAAAGAAGGCAGGAGTCATAATTTTAATATCAGACAAAACAGTGTCCAAACTATCAAGCATTTAAAAAAGATACAGAAGGACACTACATAATGATAAAAAGGCTCAATCCATCAACAAGTAATATCCATCCTAAACATAAATGTACCCAACACAGGAGCACCAGGATTTATAAAGCAACTACTAAATAAACTAAAAAAGGACATTGACCCTAACACTATCATAACATGAGACTTAAATACCCCTCTAACAACCCTAGGTATATCATTGAGGCAAAAAAATCTATAAGGAAATTCAGAACCTCAACTTGATGCTTGACCAAATGGACTTAATAGATACCTACAGAACGCTCCGCTCAACAACCATGGAATATACACTCTACTCATAACTGCATGGAACATACTCCAAGATTGACCACATCTTTGGCCATAAATCAAGCATAAACATATTTCACAAGATCAAAATACTGCCATGCACCTTCTCAGACCACAGTGGAATAAAAATAAATATTGGCACTAGCAAGATCTCCTCCAAACACATAAAAACATGGGCACTAAACAGCATGATGCTGAACAACTCCTGGGTTGACACAGAAATTAAAATTTTCTTGGAAACAAATGAAAACAAAGGCACATCTTACCAAAACCTCTGGGATGCCATGAAAACAGTTCTAAGAGGGGAATTTATAACTTCACACACAAACATTAAGAAAATAGAAAGATCACAAGTAAACAGCCTAACAAATCACCCAAGGGAGATGGAAAGGCAAGGCCACAAAAACAGTAACTTCAGCAGAAAAATCCAGATTACCAAAGTAAAGGCCCAAATACAGTACCTAGAAGACAAAAATATCATAGAAAAAAATTAATGAAACCAAAAACTGGTTCTTTGAAAGGCTAAACATGATCGATGGACCCCCTAACCAGAATGACCAAGAAAAAGAGAGGAAAAACCCAAATAAACACAATCATAAATGCAAAAGATTAAGTCAAAACTGATCTTGAAGAAATACAAAAGATTACCAGAGATTACTAAGCATACCAATATGGAACAAACTTGAAAACCTAAATGAAATAGAGGACTGTCTGACATCACACAATCTCCCAAGGTTGAGACAAGAAAAAATGCAGACCCTAAGTAGACCAATAGCAATCCAGGAGATTTATTCTTAGGAAACTACTTCAAAAAAACAAACAAAAAAAAAACGCCCCCAAAAATTCCAAGATCAGATGGCTTCCCAGTGGAATTCTACAAAACATACAAGGAGGAGCTGATACCAATGCTTTTGAAAGTATTTCAGGCAATCGAGAAAGATGGAACTCTCCCCACATCATTTTCTGAGACTAATATCACACTGATACCCAAACAAGGCAAAAACCCAACAAAGAGAACTACAGACCAATTTCCCTGGTGATCACGGATACAAAAATTCTCCACAAGATTCTAGCAGATCAGATCCAACAGCATACCTCAAAAACAATCCACCATGACCAAGTAGGCTTCTTCCCTGGGATGCAGGGCTGGTTCAACAAATGTAAGTCAATATGTCAACAGATGTAAAAAGAAGTACCACATGATTATATCATTAGTTGCAGAGAGAGCATTCAACAAAATCCAGCAATACCAAACCATGCCAGTGATCGACTATTACTTCTATCCCCAAAAGTGTTGCTGGTGTGAGATTTAAACATTTGCTGCAATTGTCATTGAATTTTTAAAATACATATGGTAGCTTCAAATTAGCACATTTAAATTTTCTGTCCTTTAGTGAAAACTGTATTCCATATGGAAATTGACTTGGAGAACTTCCAGTTATACAGTTGGCCTGCAACTCAACCAGACTCAGCTACTCTCATTGCTTTTGGAGTCAGTTCCTAAAACTTCAGAATTGCTCAAGTGCTCATTGTGTCCACTTTGTCTTCTATCCTCTGATACTACATATGAGGTCTGACAATTAAGTTTGTGAGCTCATCCTAGAAAAAATGCTATGTGCCTTGTTGCTGAATATCACATGGTCACCTTCGAAGTACTCCTCTTGGGAAGCTATGCGTTGACGCCAGTACCCAGTCCACCTGTCAAAGCAATTTTGGAACTTTTTTTTTGTCATTGTATTATCCTTAATGTTCTGAATGTTATCAGAATATCTTCCTTTCAATATTTCCTTATCTTGGAACAAAGAAAAAAGTTATTGTGGGCCAGATCAAGTGAGTAGGGAGGGTATTTCAATATAGTTATTTGTTTACGGGCTAAAAACTCCCTCACAGACAGTGCTTGTGAGCTGATGCATTGTTGTGATGCAAGAGCTTCTTTGGGACCATTTTTTGCACACACCTTTCTCATGATAAGATTTTCAGTTAAGATTTTCCTGTTTCTCTGTTGATGTTTATTTGGTCTGCTATGCTTCTCATAGTCAGTTGATGATTTTGATGCACAAATTGATGAATTTTTGCAATGTTTTTGTCAGTTCTGCTTGTTACTGGCCATCCTGACTTCTCTTCACCAGTGACACTTTCTCTCTTCTCAGAAAAATGTTGTACCATTTGTACACTGCTGTTTTCTTCATGGCATTATCCCCATAAACTTGAATTAATGTGTCCCTGATTTCACTGCCACTCTTGCCAAGTTTAACAAGAAATTTAATGTTTCTTCATTGCTCTTATTCAAACTCTGACATTATCGCTATGACAGTCCTTTTATGACCATTCCAGAAAAAGAGTTCTAAAATTGCTTTGATTGGTGGACTAGGTGCTGGTGTCAGTGCATAGCTTCCCAAATGGAGTACTTTGAATGTGACCGTAGTGATAGTCAGCAATGAGGTATGTGACACTTTTTCTAAAATGAGTTCCTGAACTCAATAGTCAGATGTCATATTCCTCTGTTTAAACATTAGATTTATATTACATGGGGATAACACTGTGATTGCGAAGATGACACTTGAGTTACTTTAATTCTGTTTTTATTTGTGTTAAAATTTTTGATAGGAGGAGAGGGAAAATCTGAAAGCTGCTACAAAGAATAGCAAAGACGTGGATACTGCTGTAATTTTTGAAATTTATTGTAAAATAGAATTTTTAGAGTATATCTCTACAAGCTTATTCTTGCATTAAAACTTTTCCTAATTACTTGTAAGTTTGTAGCTTAATGTAAAAGAAACTTTTCTAAAATAAAGTGTGATTCAATCAGCCATGATGATGAATATCTGGATGAATCTGATTATATTGTGATTTGAACACGAATATGTGATTGTATTTGAACATGAATATGTGATGAATCTGATTATATTGTGATTTGAACACAAAGATCAATGTTGAATAAGTCATTGACAAATTTACAAAGTTAAGGCTTCAAAATAGAAACTATTATGTTATTATTCATTGCAGTGATAGATCCATATATAGGAAAAATTTTTTGCTGTTTTATAAAAAATACATTTTTTGGTAATTAAAAAGTAATAATCCATTACTGTATTAGTTCCCCAGGGTGGCTGTAATAAATTATGACAAAATGGTTGGCTTGAAACAATGGAATTTTTTTCTCTTGAGGTACTAAATGCCAAAAGTCCAAAATCAAGATGTTGGCAGGGTTGGCTCTTATTGGTGGCTCTTAGAGAGGATCTAATTAATGCCTCCCTCTTAGATTCTGATGGCTGTCTGCAATCCTTGGTGTTTTTTTACTTTTACACACATCACTCCAATCTATGCTTCCATCTTCACATGTCTTCTCCTTTTTGTGTCTTCCTTTTCTTCTTGTAAGGACAAATCGTGACTTTAGTGTTCATCCAGTTAACCCAGGATGATCTTATCTCAAGATCCTTTACTTAATTACATCTGCAAGGATCCTGGTATCAGGGGTTAAGAATGGGACATATTTTGGGGAAGCCACAATCCAACCAAATACAATGACTTTTTTTCTATTTTTTAAACTGTAATATTCATTGTATTTTTATTACTTTTATTTTTATGAGGGTGATTTTATATACAAAGATTCATTAAAATTTTTCTGTTTTTTTTTTGAGCCCCTATTGTATGATGCTTACTAAAAGTACCAAAGGTAATTATAATGTATAGAGAAGAGGGGTGTTGTAAAAGTGTCTGGTCTGATATCAAATACCTGGATGTGAATTGCTTATGGGCCTTATGGGCTGCAGTGTCAAAGGAACAAAACAAGAAGAAGGGCACAGGCTGGAAAAAGTACAGTTGAGAAAAGCATTGAAGAATTAAACAGTACGTGAAGTATGTATAAGGTCTTGGTGTGTAAATCTTACAGGAAAAGCTTTAGAGTCAATCTGATTCCTAACCCCAACATGCAGCCCTTGTGATAATATCTGATCTTAGCATCTGCGACAAAAATTTAAATGCCTCTGAGTTCAACCAAGTGGAGAGAATTTTTTAAAGCATGTGTAAGGTAGGAAATTCATAATGATCTTTTTTATTGTGAATGCAGGTGTATCAGTCAGGGTTCTTCCTGACACACACACACACACACACACACACACACACACACAATCATGTATCACTTAACAATGGGGATATGTTCTAAGAAATGTGACATTAGATGATTTTACTGTTGTGTGAATATCACAGAGTATACTCACACAAACCTAGTTGGTGTAACCTTCTACTCACCTAGATTGTATGATATAGCCTATTGCTCCTAGGCTATAAACCTGTACAGCATGTTACTGTACTGAATACTGTACTGTATGCAATTGTAGTACAGTGGTATTTGTGTATCTAAACATCTAAACACAGAAAAAGTGCAGCAAAAATGTGGAATCATAATCTTGTGGGACCACTGTCAAATATGTGATCTGTCATTGATTGAAATATTTGCACCATACATATATATACACATAAAGATATTTATTATGAAGAATTGGCTCACATGATTATGGAGGCTGAGAAATCCCATGATCTGCTGTCTGTGAGCTGAAGGCTCGGAAAAACTGGTAGAGTGGTTCTAGTCCAAACCTGAAGGCTTGAGAACCAGGATTGCCAATGTCTGAAGGCAAGAGAAGATGGATAGTCAGCTCAAGCAGAGGCAGCAAAGTTGCCCTTTCTCCTCCTTTTTGTTTTATTTGGAGCCTCAAAGGATTGGACAATGCCTAACCACATTGGTGAGTGATCTTTTTTTTTTTAAGAGATGGAGTCTCGCTATGCTGCCCAGACTGTATTCAAACTCTTGGGCTCAAGCAGTCCTCCCATGTGAGCATCTGGAGTGGGACTTCAGGTTCACATCACCATGCCTGACTTCTTTTTCACTCAGTCTACTGATTCAGATGCTAATCTCTTCCAGAAACCCCCTCACAGACACACCCAGAAATATTATTTTGCCAGCTATATGGGCTTCCATTAGCTCAGTCAAGTTAAAACATAGAAATTAACCATCACAGTAGGGGTGCAAATGTGGGAAATGGGTACGCTCTGGAGAGCTGGCAAGAACAAAGCAAATCTTGGCTGCTGAGGGAAAAGGGATATTGGGGTTGAGGGAGGTGGTCTTGAAACAATACAAGATGACTTGAGGACATTGGGATTAGGAAGGAAGGAAAGAGCTACCCTGTGCTTATTGCAGTGTCCTTCATCAGTAATTAAAAAAAAGGAAGATGAAAGAACAGTGAATGAGACACACGATTAGTAAGCCATAGTGTATCAGTGCCAAATGGGCCTTTAGAGAAGAAGTCAACCAAGACTCTTCATCTTTAAAGAGGAAATGGGAAGTACACAGAGGTTGAAAGCGTTACCTAGGAAGACTCATTACATTGGTTTGGTATCAGAAAGGAACTTTTAGCACTTGTTCAGTCAATTGTCATCATGTAGCCAGGAAATTTCTCTTACATATTTATAGACAATATTTGGTGCCAAGAGACTATACCTGTGTAGGTATTGCATTTACAGTCTCAAATTTGATAATAAGAACATTCAAGTAAAGTGAAAAAATTAAGTTAGCTGAGTCAAATAACAAAATATTCTCTGAAATAATAACCTTCGATAAATTTACTCTTAGATATGTTAAATGACAACCACTTAGAAATGCATTGTAGAAATCCTTAAATAACATGTAAAATCCAGAGTTAATAGCTATATATATTTTAATGACACACTTTTATTGCTGCACATAATTCATTGCATACATTAAGCATGAAATTTCCTGTGGGCAATAATAATTGATTTTGCAAAAAAATTTCTAAGTCACAAGTTTGTGTGAAAGTCCATTTCTTATTCTCTTGAGGACAGTCCTCCAAACAACCAAAAATTGAAAAAAAAAATGGAGATTTTGTAAGCTAAATCATCTTTGATTTAGCTTACAAAATGTATTTAAAAATAAAATTCACACTTGCATTCCTGTCATAAAAATTTTACCAAAATGAAAGATGTAATTTTAAGGTTTTCTTCTTTTTAATCACTCAAGGTACAGGCTAATTTTTTAAGGTTTTAAGTAAATAAATTCCTCTGTATTTTTAAATTAAAAGTGAAATTTTCCTATTACAAAATTAGTAAATGTACATTGTAAAAAACTTAAAACTAAAAATTAGAAATTTAAAACACTATATTGCCAACATGAATGGCATTTTAATAAATACAGCTTTAAATTTTATGCATATACTTTTAAAACAAATGAAATGGTGTATAATATATAGTGTATAGTAATATGCTTTTTAGTTAACATTTTCTATTTTCCATATAAATAAAATTGTATTCCCTTTAGTATGTAAAACATATAACAATTGCCTCATTATACCTCAAATGTCTTTACAGCTGGTTTGTTCCAAGATGCATCCACAGCAAGACAATACATTGCCTCTTGTTGTTATGTTAATTAAGCCTGTAATCTAGAACAAGGACTGCAGGCCCAATCCATCAGGCTGACTGCTTTTGTAAACAAAGTTTTACAGGAACACAGACACTCACATTTGCCTAAGGGTTGTACATGGTTGCTTTCTCTCTCCAAAGGCAGTGTTGAGTAGTTGTGACAAAGGCCATATGGCCCATGAACTCTAAAATATTTATGATTTGGTCCTTTACAGAAAATAAATGTGCTGACCTCTGATCTAGAACAGTCTTCTTTTTTCATGGCACTGAACTGTTGATGCTTCTGGGCCACTTGTCCTCCAGAATGTTACACCTTGTAGACTTACCTGGTTGTTTCTTGAAGTATCTTAGTTTATTCTTTTTATTGAACATTTTGCTCATTCTGCTACAGAGATCTCAGTTACCTTGATGTCTTTCTTATAGATTTAAGGATACATTAGATAGAATAAATGTGGAGAATCCCTGTTCCTGCCATATTTTTCTTAGTTTTTTTTCCCTGAAATTCTTTTTAACTAGGGATAAATGTTTTTATTTTATCAATAGGAAAAAAAAAAAGATTTAGAATGAAAATATAGTGGGGGAAAGTATAATGGAGAAGATAACACAGGCAAATAGCTGGCCCTTAAGGCAAGAGATGGGAGAAGGTGGACAAGATGAAGAACTGTTGGAAACCCAGTCATACTGAGGTGCAAATGACTGACAAGACCCAGGCCTATGAACAGTAGAAGCAAGAAGCCTACAGGAAGCTTTTGGTTTTCTGAAAGAGTGGTGAGAAGAAAAATGATAAGGAAGAAATGATGGAAATTTCAAAGACAAATATGTCCATTCCAAAATTTTCCCTGGGACCAATTATGAGGAGTAAATATTGAGTGGGTAAGATGAATTGCTAGGCATTTCATTCATGTTTCAGTCTTCTCTGAAGGTGGCATTGAATAGCCATGTAGAGTAGGGGTCCCCAGCCCCCGGGTCACTGACTGATCCTGGTCCATGGCCTGTTAAGAACTGGACTGTACAGCAGGGGGTGAATGGTGGGCAAGCTCTCGAAGCTTCATCTGTATGTATAACCACGCCCCACCACTCGCATTACTACCTGAACTCAGCTTGCTGTCATATCAGTGGTGGCATTAGATTCTCATAGGAACACTAAATCTATTGTGAACTGTGCATGTGAGGAATCTAGGTTGCACACTCCTAATGAGAATCTAATGCCTGATAGTCTGAGCTGAGGCAGCGGTGCTATATATTTTATTACATATTATCATGTAATAATAATATAAATGAAGTACACAATAAATGTAATGATTTGAATCATCCCAAAACCATCTCCCTCCCCTGCCTTCAGTTCATGGAAAAATTGTCTTCCATGAAACCGGTTCCTGATGCCAAAAATGTTGGAGACCGGTGATGTAAGGGAATAAAGAACACATATCACTTGCCTAGTACAATTCTGATTATCCAATCCTGTTATCTATAAACTTCAATTATCCTTTAATGGGCTAACACTTTCCTTAAATTAATAGCATGCAGTATTTAATATTAGCCAATGGTGTCACAGCAGAACAATTTGAAAATTAACATAAAGGTTGCTACAGCATTAGCTTTGCAAATACTAGATAATTCTTTTGTGATCTTTGATTGTAGCATGTTGACTGACTCCTGCTCAAAGCTGATTTTACTAAACTTTCTGCAGCAAGGGACACCTTCATTTAATCTTAAAAGAAAGAAGTTAAGAAAGAATTTTTAAAAAATGAAGTTTTCCAGACTGGGCAACATAGCTAGACCTTGTCTCTAACAAAAACAAAACAAAAACAGATGGTCATGGTAGCACACACCTGTAGTCCCAGCTACTCAGGAGGCTGAAGAGGGGGAATTGCCTGAACCCAGAAAACTGAGGCTGCAGTGAGCTGTGATGGTGCTGCTGTACTCTAGTCTGGGTTATAGGCTGAGACTCTGATTCAAAAAATAAAAATAGGATTCTGAGGTTTGGACAAGTGGTTTGAGATGGATCTTTCGAGACAGGGACTGGGCAAAGTCCATGACATAAAAATATAAATTTGGTGAACAGAGCAAAGCCAGGCTGATGAGCGAGCTATTTGCATAGGTGAGTACATTGTTGTTTGATAGGAGAGCTGTTTGCCCAGATGAGCCAACTGTTTGTCTTGATAAATTGGCTTGCAAGGATTTCCTGAAGCAAATGGTGCAGTTAATTATTGGTTTGCAGTCTTGTCTTCCTGGGTATGAATTACTTGAAACAATCAGGCCATATTGACAAAGGTGGTCTCAGTTCTCAGTCACAATGGCTGAGAGTTATGTTGACTCAGGGAGTCTTACATCTCAGGCATTTCGTATAAACTGAAATTTAGAAAAAAACCTGTGATGTTAAATTATTGCCCTAATTGTTTTTTTCACACTTACCAGAGGTATTTGTTTTGTGTATATCAAAATTATGTTGTAAATTTTTCAATTTGCTCTCTCTATAATTATTTTGAGTGATCTGATTTGTTATTTATAAAAACAAATATTAAAGATATGGAGATACTGGGTCTTTTTCCTTAGCAATAATCAAAGCCCTCTTAGAACAACTTTTAAAATTGAAAGAATGTGTCAAAGCTGACATGCTTATGGAGGGCTTCTGAAGTGTTTTTTTCTAGTAAAAGATAAAGATGGAAGCTATGCTTTTGAATAGGTATTTTAAAACAATTTGCCAATTAAAATTACTTCTTAAGATATTTTATATAAAGAAGAGGCAGTTTTTCATTTATACCTACCTTCACATTTAACAGATAGTTATTGTAATTCTACCATTTGCAAGGCATTGTATAGAAAATACAAAAGTGAATTTTTCCAGGGTCCTACCCTTTAGAAGCTGATAGTTGAATAAAATATATGGCACATAAAATTATAAGTGAGGTGAGTTTTCTGGAAATTAAAAGGAGTCATAAAGCTCTTTCAAGTGATCTTTGAAAGTGAATTTAAAAATTTTAAAAAATCCAAGATTCTCATGAAAATGTAAAGTGACATGAGTCAGAGGTTTATTAATTTATTAATGAAGGAAACCTTCACATGATAAAGCTGGTCCAAAGAGTATTTTGAGGAACTGGGTATTTATAGACACTTTGATAAAAGAATGCTAGAATATTATGGGTAGGTTAGATCCAAAATTGGCTAATGTCCTATAGGTTAGCAAAGTCATAACCTTGTGAATAATCTTTTCTACCACAATAGCATCAACAAGTACACATGTAATTTCACAGAGTCTAAGCCCTTAATTAATAGTAAATAGTAAAGTCAAATGTAGGCATTCCTTGAGATAATTAAATCATCTTTTTAATGAATCAATTATACTTGACATTGAAAGTGTTTTCTGGGAATTCCTAAGCAACATTTCTTGGAGACATTATCCTCAATCCTGAATCCCAAGAATAATCAATCAAGAAAATGAGAAACAGGAAAAAGTACTATAACTGTCCTACAAAAATTAAAGCTTAACAAACAAGACACAGATATTGTTGGTTTAAAGGAATCTACTGACATCAAGTAGAAAGCAAGTGCAGCAAATGATCATACACAGAGTAGAAGATTAAGGTCAATGTTTCTAGGAATCAGAAAAGTTTTAGATAAATATTCTGGGTAGAGATCCAAGAGATCAGAAAATATTCTGAAATGGACAAGGAGATATTCTGAATAGACAAGGAAAAAACCATGGACAAGGTCTACTTTAAATACGCAAACACAGGTGGGATGTGGGTAGGAAAAAAAAAGAGGGATTTTCCAACAAAGGGAGGTCTGTGAACAAAAGTAGAAAGTTTGGAAACAGCGAGGGATCAATAAAACCTGCAAACAAGAGGAAATTAAGGTGAGGCCAGATGGTAAAACGTCTTTAAGTTCTGAGATAGCATTTTGAGTTTTATCCTATAAGGAGAGTAGTTACATGATTACAGTTGAGTTTTGTATAGATAATTAAGGCTGCAGATTTTTGGAAGTGGGATGTGGAAAGTTAGACTGAAGGAGAGATGAGGCTGAGATCAGGAAGATGGGTTAGGACCATTTTGTGACCCTTTAGATTACATATAAGTCTTCTCCTTCTCTAGGTTAGTGGCAGGAAGGGGAAACAGATCTGCTATTTGGGTAGTAGATTCCAAAAGCAGTCATATTTTTGGATGTGTGTATGGGATGGAGAGGAACTGGGAAGAGGGTAAGAAGAGTTTAAAAAATAACTGTGAGATGGGAATACTCATGTAAGAAGCACTGAAAAAGTAGGAGGTATTTTTATCTATCTATTTTCCCATTAAAATGACTTATTCTGATGATTACCTTATGGGTAAACCTGAATATTCTTAAAGAAAGGGTTTTCTATAAATTACTTCATTTGAAATGAATTTTGTTTCTGTGTCAAGGTTATCAAAAAATGAAAACGAATTTCTAAATAATATTTTGCTTTGCAAGAGAAGGCCATTTAGACAACGACTAGTATAGTGTGGTTAATTAAGTGGCCTTTGGAAATAAGCCAAACCAGATGGCAAGGGTCTGGAGAGAACTCTAGCAGCTGAATATTCCACCCTTGGGTTCTCTTCCAACTTGGCTGTGACTTGGTCAGTACCTATTGAATGGGCAAGGAGAAAAACAAGGGAAAACATTTTGGAGATATGAAGAGAATGAATTAGGGAAGGAAAAGCCTTGGCAGAATAATATTTCCCCCCATCTTTGACAGCATAAAATAAAATAGATCAGGGTCTGTTATATATCCATGAGAAAATAGAACATGAAAATCAACACTAACATGACTCATTTATCAATGTATTCAATCCTCTGTAATTAATTCTTATTCTGTAGGATCCTGAATCAGTCATCTGCTTTCATGAAGTTTTCTGCTTCTTCAGCACTAAAGAGATTCCAGAATATCTTGACTTTCCCTGTGTGTGTGTATCCTGACTCATACATATAAAAATAAAATAAAGAGCAAAAGTGTGTGTGTGTGTGTGTGTGTATATATATATATATATATATATATATACTGAGTGTGTATATATGTACACATATAAATATATAGATTCTCCATAATAGTCCAAGGTGTAAAGTTATCTAAGGACTTTGGAAATTATATTAAAGCTGACATAGTACAGAACATAATTACGGCTATAAAAAAAGTTTGTTAGAATCATGTTTTAATTTTTTTGAACACATATTTTGTATTCTTCCAATTCCTAAATATTATGTAGAAGTAATGTTAGTTACCTAACCAATAGACCAATATGAATAGTTTAGGAAATCAGATTAAATAGCCTCATGAAAAAACAAAGTCAAATAAAATGAACTACATGTCACACTGATAATCTCAAGGAAAAGATACAGAGTTGCTATTATTTGCTTTTTAAAATTAATTTTTTTACATTGACAAATGAAAATTGTGTATGTGTATCATGTACAACACGATGTTTTGAAATATGTATACACTGTGGCATGGATAAATCGAGCTAATTAACATAGGCAGTACCTCACATACTTATATTTCTGTTACAAGAACACTTAAAATCTACTCTCTGAGTGATTTTCGAGAATTCAATCCACAGTTACTGAGTATAGTCACCATGCTGCACAATAGATCTCTTGAACATATTTCTCCTGTCTAATTGAAAATTTTCATATTTTTTTTGTTTTTTAAACCAAAATACTTATACCAGACTGATTTGTCCAAAGATTCACCTTAAATATGTCAACCTTAATTCTTGTTTAAACGTGTCTTCTGAGCCAGCTGTATCTCACAGAAAAGTTACTTTTTCAATTTTATTTAACATTAAATATATATATATATATTTTAGAGACAGGGTCTCGCTCTGTTACCCAGTTTGGAGTGCAGTGGTGCCATCATAGCTCATTGCAGCCTTGAGCTCCTGTCCTCAAGCAATCCTCCTGCCTCAGCCTCCGAAAGTGCTGGGATTAGAGGTGTGAACCACCACACCTGGCCATATATTTTTTTAAAATTTATTTTCAAAGGTTAGCTGACCAAAGTATTAGAAGCTTAATTTCTTTATTTTCTGGAAATTTTGGTAAATAATTGATCTATATAAGCACATATTTATTTTTATAAACCAATCAGAACAGAAGTTCTTTAATTTAAGAGGTATTACAATCTAATTTAATAAAACCTCTGGAGGTGGGAGAATATTTAGAAAGGCAAAGCCCTTTCTCAGTTACAGACACACAGGTTTCTAATGAGCTTGTACTTCCAGTTAGGGAACCTCAGAGCGAACACTGAAACACGAAGAGTCATATGTGTAGGGCTCAAAGAGCGCTTCTTTCTTGATTTGTGACACTTACAAGCAAGAAAACAGAAGAGACCAACAGTCTGGAAACTCTATTGTCTTTCTTCTGTTCAGTCAATCCAGCTCACCAAATGGTCAAACCATCAACTCAGATTCCCAATATTTATTCTCCTAGGGGGAGTAATTTATCAACAATGTGCAAACAACAGACACGCAGACACAACAAGAGCTTGCAGCTCTCTGCATAAACAAGAAGCAGAACCAAGTCTGACCAAGAGCTAGAAACAAAAAGAAAGATATAGACAGCATCAGGTTTAAAGAGAGAGAGAGAAGAAACAGCAAAAGAAGGTTCTAGTGCTGCTTAAGCATCACTCTGGGGTCCAAGTAGCTGGAACTACAGGTGCGTGCTACCACGCCCAGCTAATTTTTAATTTATTGTAGAGATGAGGTCTCGAACCAGCGGGCTCAGGCAGTCTACTCACCTCAGCCTCCCAAAGCGTGGGATTATAGGCTGAGCCACCGAGCCTGGCTGAGGAACACTTTTTGAACAACACAGTTTAATGGGTTCCAGTATGGGAGTCTACTTGGCCATCTTGGACCAACTCCAAAGAAAAGTCTATTTTTTAAAAAGTTAAAGTCTATTTTTAAAAAAGTTATCCTCATTCAAATATAGAATGAGTACTGCCAAAAATTTTATCCTTGTTAATGAATGGGGCAACCAGTGGGATCATAAGGCAGATTCAAAGAAAATTCATGGAACAGAGATTTACATAATCAGAAAGTCAAAGGAATGCAGAAATAAAAATTTCAATAAGTACAAAATTGGTTAATGTCCTATGGGATCATAAAAGTGTAATAGTAACTGGAGTTATCTTTTAAACTAGACTGAAATCTACAAGTAAACTTCTAACTTCATAATGTCTATGCTTTAATCAAATAGTGAACAGTGAAGGCTCACACGGGGACATTTCCCTAAATAATTAATGCTTGGGTGAGCCTGTTAAAGAATGACACATAGGCCTTGAAGGCCTTGTATTGATTTTAGATTTTACCCAAAGTGCAATGTTTTTAGGTAAGTGGAGATGGTGGCTTGGATTCGGGTATTGGCAAGGGAAACTGAGAACACGCTGTGTATTCAAAATATATTTTGAGGAGGAAGCTATCCAGAATGATTGTCAGGTTACTGGCAGGAGCGACTAGGGTATGTGGGTGTCAGTTACCGAGATAGAGAGAACTGGAGGGAAAGCAGATGGAGAGGGGATGAGGGGTAGAATTTGGGAGGCAACAGGTTAGAGATGTCTGTGAGATCATCAAGAGGTTATTTTAAGTAGGCCAGTTGGAGATTTGGGCATGGGGCTCAGAGGATAAGAGATAACTGGCAGTCTGGTGCTGTAAAGTGTTGGGTCTAAAATGACCTTGACAAAGAGAGACTGCAGAGTGAGATGTATGCTCAGAATGGAGACCTTGGCGCTCCAATGTTGAGAAGTCAGGTAAAAGGGCAGGGATCAGCACGTGAGATGGAGAGTTAGGGGTCATTGAGGTGAAAGGAAAATCTGGAAGGCGAAGAGAAGAGAATGAGTTTTGAGGGTTTAGCCAAGAAAACTGTGAGACTCAGGCACTGTTATGGGTACATTTGTGTCTTCTCACAAGATATCCCGAAATCCTCTTAGTACCTCGGAATATGAGCTTATTTGGAAATAAGGTTGTTGCAGATGTAATTAGTTAAGATGATGTCATACTGAGGTAAGGTGGGTCCTATATCCAATATGACAGATGCTTTTCTAAGAAGAGAAAATTGTCATGTGAAGACACAGACACACTGAGAGAACACCATATGATAACAGAGGCGGGGACAGAAATGTCGCAGCTGCAAGCCAAGGAATGCATCACAAACTAGGAGGAGGCGAGGAGGGAGTCTACTCAGAATTTCACGATTGCGAGAATGAATTTCCGTTGTTTTTAAGCCCCTCAATCTGAAGCACACATTGTTATGGCAACCCTAGAATGCCAATAAAATTGCTGCCAGCCTCAAATTCAGCCAAATAAAGAAGATAGGTGCCCACTGGATTAATAACAAGCTGAACATTAGGGACTGGAGTAAGAGTGGCTTTGCTGAAGAGGCTAAGCCGGACTGGAGTGGGGCGGAGGGGTGGAACATTGAACAAAAAGAGAGGTGAGCAAGTGTGGGCAGCCTATGTTGAGCAGAGGTCCCCAAATTTTGTGTGTTTGTATAAGCTCTAAGTTTTGGGAACTGTGTACTCACAACACATTGTAAGTTGACAACCTTTTCTGCAACAATTTTAAGAAATTTCAAAAGGTGTATTTTTTGGCACATAATAATCACAGAAACTTCAAGCTAAAACTATTGTATGGTTCTATAAACCAGGGGTTCCCAACCTTTCTGGCATCAGTGGTCAGTTTGGTGGAAGACAATTTTTTCACAGATGGCAGCCATCAATCCTTGGCCGGGGGAATGTGCAGCCCAGTCTCACTGCTCATGTTAATCTGCATTTGCAGCCACTCCCCAGTGCTAGCATCAGCACCTCAGCTCCACCTCAGATCACCAGGCATTAGATTCTCACAAGTGTGCAACCTAGATCCCTCGCATGAGTGGTTCACAATAGGGTTCACGTTCCTATGAGAATCTAATGCTACCACTGATCTCACAGAAAGCACAGCTCAGGTGGTAATATGAGTGAAGGGGAGCTTTAAATACAGATGAAGAGGCTGTAAATACAGATGAAGCTTCCCTCACTCGTCCGCTGCTCAATTCCTGCTGTGCAGCCTGGTTCCTAACAGGCCACAGGTCTGTGTACTACAGACTGGGGGGCTTAAAAACAACAAAAATGCACTCTTGCAGTCCTGAAACTCTGAGAAGAATCTTCCCTTACCTGCTCCTAGTTTGTGATGATGGTCATCAATCCTTGGCTATCGGTCTATGGCCTGGGACTTGAGACTCCTCCTTTAAACTATACCCAGTGTAATCAACACCCAATCACCATTTGCTATGCACCAATTCACTTAAAATATTAAGTTATTTAACAGTTGGAAATTTTATGCCATTCTTTCTTCCTTATAATCTTATTTCCATTTGATTTCTTCTGCAGAATTTCATTGTAATACCTCTCTATGTTTGGAAATCTTTTTTTTTTTTTGAGCAATCTGCAACAAAATATAGAAATTTAAATTAAAGTTTTAAAAAGTTCTGTGACCAAAAACTTAAAGAATTAAATATTTTTTCTGGATTGAGCTTTTATAACTAATATTTGCATTTAATTGGTCAAAACTATATAAAGCATTATAAAACAACAAATAATTATTAAACATGTAAAAGTCACTGGAAAGTTATCTATTAAAGAGATAACTTGAATTTTTCGAGTACTTTTGAGTATCTATGTATCAATATTATTTTTTGTGAGAATGAGACAGAATTCTGCATCGATACTTTTTATAGTTCTAAAAATTAATCTAATCCCTGAGAAACCTTTTCACACAAATAAGTAGATGAGAATGGAGTGACTTTTGTTCTAGCAATGCTATTCAGTTCTTTAAATGTCTACGAGTATATGGCAAAAATCAGAGTGTGTATCATCAAGAATCATTAAATGACCTATTGGTTGACAAAAGGATGAAGTTCTCTTTCTGTTGTGTTGAAATTAATAATTGGAAATAATTTGTTATCCAGTTACTACATATATTCATTTTCTTAACACCTATGCTGGCATTTTGAATGGTTGCCCCTTTGTCTGGCATGGGGTGGGGGAGAAAGGTATCATATCTGAAGCTGATGAAGCCAATGAGGCTTAGACTTCACAATCCCTCACCTGCCCCAGAGTGTGCTGGGAGTCAAGAGCTTTGCTACTTGAAGTGTGGATTGTGGCTGGGCAACCAGCATCACCCAGGCAAGGCCTGGATATGATCAAGTATATATGATCAAATATGTACAGGTGCCACCCAGACTTACCGAAAATCCTGCAGCCATATTGACATTGCCAATTTTCAGGATCTACAGTTTAGGAAGTTTCCTGATAGTCATATGTATTTTACAGTTTGAGAGGAACTGCCGTTGACTATTGCAAGGGACACCAGGTTGCAATCTGTGAGCATTTCTAGTAAAGTGCCTAAAGAGATTTTAGAGGAAGAGGACCTGGGTTCCCAAGACTCTGATATTTAGTGTTTTCTTTGCTCATTCTAAATGCATATTCACTTTCATACCAAATTTTACGTTTGCAAATATTTTTCATTTCTATCTACCTATCTATCTATCTATCTATCTATCCATCACTATTTATCTGTTGCCATCTGTCTATCTATCTATCTATCTATCTATCTAAAGATGTGGGGTACAATTCAGAATTAGGTATACAAATGGCCATTGTACAGGTAAAGTTTGGGTCTGAATTTGGTCCCCACTTTGCCTGGTTTGAGATCAGGTACGCTTATTGATGAAGTGTGCCTCCCTCCCTCCCCTGCAAATATTTTTCTTAAAAGTGTATTCCTATGTTGTATGACCTTCAGGACTTAAAAACCTTCTGCTGTTCCTGACAACAGAAGGGGAAGGTGAGGAGAGACCCAGATAGGGAGCAAGCTTAGTGGGGAAGGACGCAAGTTTGAGTGAGATGAGGGCTGACTTGAAGTTGGAAATACCAATATGACTGTGGGATTTTCTTTGTATTTTTATGCAAGAACTGGAAACAGAGAGGGGGAAGGTGGGTGGGTACATTCTTCCGGTGCAAGAATTACGGGGCCGATGCAAGAGAGGGAGGAGAGAGATGAGAAAATTAAAAGTATATGTCTCTTATTTTATCCTCATGGCACCCTTATGACAAGTCAGGGCATACACATGATCATGATTTCACAGCCGAAGAAACTTAGACACAAGTCAAATAATTTTCTAAAATCCTGCCCTGTCCCTGACCCAATGTATCATCAACCAGATCCACTTATCTTTGCCGGTCTCCTGAGACAAATCTGCTCAGTAGAGAGATTTTCTGACTCTCTAAGCCCAGAAGGGCAGGATATGTTGGTCTTTGGCATGGCCTCCATCATGCCTTTGAGAAAAGAGTTTCTCCTGTACTGAAGCTCAGCCTGGCTTAGTCATAGGTTTCACTTCCTTCTACCACCTCTGGGCTCCAGGCAGGCACTGTGCTGTAGGCAGTGCAATAGGGCTTCCCAGCATTTGCTCAGCGAGGGTCAGGTAGTACCACCACTATGGGAGTCACTGCCCATGGGGTGAATTGAGAGATGAGATACAGGTAGAAAATGACAAGCTAATTTCTCTCCCATGATGGATGGCTCTGAGGCTTGGGGGTTCTCCATGGTCCATCTGAATGACATCCTGAGCTGCAAATCAGCTGTGTCTTTCTTGGAAATTATGGTGTCTCAGGAGCGTACCACCTTCAATTTGCTTTCTGTCCTTTCTTTCTCATTCTTGATGCCTTGGGGTTGTACCTCCCAAGGAAGCATTAGCACACGGCTCTGCCTCAACTTTTGTTTTCAAGGAAAACTGGGCTAGGTCACTTATCTGGGAGGTAGCAGAGTCAGCCACAGAAGCAAGTCCTTATTTTTGAGCACCCATTTTATGCCAGGAATGGAGCTAAGCTCTGAGAATGTAAAGTAAAATCACAAAGACATGATTCATTTCTTCAAGAGGTACAAATCCAGGTTGGCCCACGTCCTGGTTCTGTGCTTTCTAGACTATATCTTAGTGATTGCAATGGACAGTTCATCTGTGAAAACTGGACAGAATGAAAACTTTCACTAGATGCAGTCTACCGGAAAAACTTAAATTTCTCCCTTCACATTTCTCAGAATTCATCAATTTTGTTTTCTCTATAGAGTGTATGTGAAAATATAGCTTTATCTTCCTGTGTAAATAGAACAGCAAATACTATACCCCACAGAAATAATTTACCTGCAATGGGAAGCATCTTTTTTCCCCAGACGACATGTTTTTTATTCACTCTGTTGATATATCTGATACACCTTAAAATAATCTAGATCACTAGCCATTCCAACAACAAATGAATTCAAATTAGACTTTTCACTTTTTGTCTCCTGCTCAAGTGTTATTATTTGCATTTGATTCATGTATTCACTTATTCATTAACAGAGAAAAGGTTGTGGTGTTGAATTAAAAAAAAAATGAACCATTGACTTCTGTTGTCATCTTAGCCTTTACTTAATAGCCAGCCCTGAACAAAGAAGTCAGACATTTAGAAGAATTCAAAGCTGGCACAGAATCAGGGTCAGAAAGAAACTGAGTCCCAAGAAGGGTAAGAGAATTCTCTAACATTAGTTAGTGACAGAGTCAAAATGACAACCTGCTCAGGCCCTCTTACCATGACGATGTTTGGTAACAATTTTCTTTATTAGGAAAAAAAAATTCTATTTTGATATTTAAGTATCCATCCGCCTACTGCAATCCTCTCTCAAAACTGAACAACTGGGATGAAATCTACTTCTTAAAGAAAGGGCCATAACCTTGGACTTAAACATCTATGAGCAAAGCATTCCTATTTGCAACTGTTACATAAGAATTTGGGAACAGCTGTAGCATAAGACCGTGGTAGATAATGCTTCCTCCCATACGCCAATGGCAAAACCAAGACTATCTTGGCTAAACTTTCTAGATAATTTCCCTGGCTTTACATTTTTTCCAGATTAAATGTGTCCAGAACATCCTACATATATTTTTGAAGAATTGACAATATTTAATGATGATAGCATCTTGGTGATTGTTACTTTGAAAATGTACACCCAACCGCCTGACCTGAATTGGTTTTGTTTGCCTCATCAGATGGTTTAGTGAATTTTTAAAGTGGGCCAATCCACTAGGAAAGGGTTTCTATAAAATAGTCATTTTGTTTTTTCCCTCCTTTAAGCTAATTTTTTGAAATTTGCTGCATAAGAATAATGAAATGAACTCCATTGAGATTAATTTAGTATAATGCTTTCTATAATTAAATTACAACTTAAGATCAGTACTGCAAATATGAGTAAGCAACCAAAGTAAATACATTTTAACTAGGCTCTAATAGTCTAATAGGAAAATTTAGGCTGGAACATAGAACTCGGGTATTATGCAAATTGAACATCTCACATATGGTATCAAACCATAAAATTGAAATCTTTGCTGAAGTTTTGACAGAAATCTAAATACTTTATCCTCTTACATTGTAAATAGATTCTCTCCTGCCCCCTGTAATTTTGAGTATGGACTATTTTAGTATAAAAATATTGGGGGGTATTTCCATGATCAGTGTGTAGTTAAAAGTCTTAGGTTTTGATTAGGGTACTTGAGTTTTAGTTCCACTTCTGCAACAAGTCAGTTTCTTGACTAATCCACTTAATCTCCATTTCATTATCTGTAAAATAGGGGTTTTAGTCTACTAGGCAATGTCTGTGTTTCCTGTCCACTTCAATGACTCTAGATGAATGATCAGTCTTTGCTCTTGTACTTAAATGTACATTTAGCCCTTGCTGTGACTTTTATCACCACACATTTGGAGAGCTTATTCTGACTAAAGTAACTTTGAGAAATTATGTTATACCAGAAAATCATTTTACACATACTCATATTTAGTAATTAATAAAAGCCTTTGAAATTACTCAATGTCAATCAGATTTTAAACCCTTCAGAAACATCGTATTCTCAAATGATAGCAAAACAATTCTTTCTGGAAGACATTTTCTAAATGAAAGGTGTATGGATGTATGTAATCATTCCCAATTCATGAAGACATACATCAGATCTCTCATGGTTTGCCCCACTCAGGTGAAAGGCTTAGTTGGCTAAATTATTTATTTAGAATACACTTCATGGTCCAGCTTTCTAACTTTGCATGTATCCAGTCAAAAATCTTGGGGTCAAAGTCCTCCACAAGCAAATAAAAACGTGACAGAAATATCACATTTGGTCATTGACCAACTGTGAGTCAGACTGGATGCATACTTATATCCTAATTTTACAGAAGAAGAAACTGAGTTTTGAAGAATTGAAGCACCTTGGCCAATTTTACACAGCTATTGAGCTGGGACCAGAATCTAAGTCTTTCACTTAGCTACTCTATTCACTGCACCATAGATTCCTTTGAGTAGCCTAGGAGGAGAAAAAAAAATTGTACATGGAAGATAAGAAATGTCATATTATATAAATAGGTAAAGAAAGTAACAAAACAAAGGCAGATGGTTTGCCCCCCCCCCCAAAAAAAAAAAATCCCAGGGGAATTTAAAAGTGCTCAAATGATTTCTTTCACATATAATTTTTCACTTATCTGGCCCTTATTAGGGACAGAATTAATTGTTGAAAAGCTAGGTTGCAAAAATAGTTTTGAATACTAAGTCTTAAATTAGGCAATGGCAATTTAAAAATCTCCACTGATGGGGGAAATACTTCTCTCTTTCATTCCTAGAATGTGGAGCAAGAGACAAAATATCAATGAGGTAAAGAAATTCGGGGGGGGGAGTGTTGATTCTTTATGGAAAAATGCTCCCAGGGCAATGAATAAAACCTGAGTAAAAATAATGTAATTCAAACTTATGTAGATTACAACACAGAGCGTTGCTAGATAATTAATTATGCATTCCGAGTCAGAAAAGTTATCAATAACTGATTGCAGAACAAGTATAAATAGTCTGTTTGTTATATTAAAATTTCTCCAGAAAAGGAAAAACAACTCATATTTATACAAGTAAATGCTCACAATATTTGGCACAATTAAATCATCAGTGAACTGATTATTTAGAAATAAATGCAAAGAACTCCATCTCTTTGTTCCACTATTTTTCCCTTTGTCAAAATCTTCCAGAAAACGTGTTCCTGGAATTGTTAACTATAAGAAGTGTGAACAGAGGTAGTATAATGCAATAATTCTCAACCCTGGATGCCCATTCAACTAGGGTAGAGAGCCCTGATGTAATGGAGTAGGCATGGTTTTGCTGTCAGAAGACTTGGAGGCAGGGCTAGGTATAGTGGATGGTGGTCCACGCCTGTAATCCCAGTGTTTAGGAAGACCTATGACTCAAAAAAAAAAAAAAAAAAAAAAAGGCCCGGCTGTGAGGGCCCATTTTTTGATTTAATTAAATGAAAATATTAAATTGATTTTATTAATTTATTGTCTGTAACATTTGAACTATAGTCTTTATCCAGGTGTGCAGAGATTGCAGCTCACACAATTTGGGGGACCTTTTTAAAAAAAGAATATGCGCTGAGCACGGTGGCTCAACCTGTAATTCCAGCACTTTGGGAGACTGAAGTGAGAGGATTGCTTAAGCCTGGGGGTTTGAGACCAACCTGGGCAACTTGGTGAGATCACGTCTCTACAATAAATCACACACACACACACAAAAACCACTAGCTGGACGTGGTGGTGTGGTCTGTAGTTCTAGCTACTTGGAAGGCTGAGGCAGAAGGATTGCCTGAGTCCAGCAGTTCAAGGCTGTGATGGCTGTGAGCATGCCACTGCACTCTAGCCTGGGCGACAGAGTCAGACTCTGACTCAAAAAAAAAAAAAGAAAATTCTAACCTTTGCAAATATTGGCAAACCATACAATCAAATGATCACAAGGCTAAGTGACAATAACTTCACTGGGAATCCCTCTCTGACTTTAGCCTCAAATTATTGAAGGTGTCTTGTCAAAGACTAGATGTGCAATTGAGCTACAGCTCTAAGGTACTTAGTGCAGTGTTACTATGGTGACGGAAGAACAGAAGAATGAGGTGTTAGGACTGGCATTATCAGAGAAGGGGCGGGGGCTATTGTAAAATTCCTGAACTGAAGGAGAACTGATCCTTGCTGAACATTTGGCTCAACATCCTTATCACATATACACTGAATATCCCCCAGTATTTCATAATCAAGAGATAATCACTTACTATTTTTAAATTGTTGTTCAAAATAGTTTTCTTTATGACTAATGAAAGTCATTCTTGAAATCACTGTAAGGAGTTAGGTACGTATAACTTGGATCTGGAATAAGGAAAATTGTTTGCTCGCTCACAAATTGTATGTACATATTTTACATGAAATTCCCTTTGCCATTGTTTACATAATGTGTTTTTCTGTTTTCTAGAGACCTCATATAGTCACATGGCTTCAACAGTACATAGATCTTTTATCTCATTATATGTATGCCATGTTGCACGTTCAATTCATGTACCAAGCAAGGCCAGGTCTCAGTCTCCAGTTTTTGAGATATATACAAATGCCTTCTAGACCTCCAAGTTTCACCCAAACTGCGTCAATTCACAATTGTAAGCATGGTAATTAACACCTTTCTTACTGGAGTCCTTATCTTGTATGAAAAGCACCCTGTCCACACAGCCACTTAAACAAGAAACCTTGGAATCAACAGGACTCCTTCCTCTTCCTCAGCCCTCACATTTGATCAATAATTGAGACCCACGGATTCTGCTCCTGTATCTATTATTTATCCCCCTCTCTGTCTCTTCACTGTCTCTAATTTGGGCCAGGCCCTCACTGTCTTGCACTGAACTCTTGCAATTTTCTAAGAACAGATCCAGCCTCCTTCCAGTGCACTATTAGAGTGTTCTTTCAGTAGTGCAAAGCATTGATCATGCTTTCAATCCTTCAATAGTTCCTCATTTTTTAAATATAAAATTCTCAAAAGCATGATGTGGCTTCTGCCTTACACCTCCTATTTCTCTTTGGCTCAATATGGGAGAACTTCCTGTAGTTTTTAACATGCCAGCTTTCTCGTTTCTGAGCCTTTGGCCATGGCTTCCTTTCCTAGCTTCTTTGCCTGCTTCTCCTGCATACAACGGGAGCACATCTTGATGGCTCAGTGTAGGCATTGCCTCCTTGTAGAAGCTTCCCTGCTTCTCCCCACATGCAGGCTGAATTCAATACCTCTTTGCTGGGCTTTCTTAGCAATCTGTGCACACCTCTACTTCAGCAGTGATCAAACTCCATTCTACCTGTTCTCGTGGCTGCTTCTCTCACAAGGCCTTTGGCTCCTTCTGGATGGTGGTGACTGTCCCTTACATCAAAATTCCTGATGCATGACATACAGGAAGTGCAAAGACATATGTTTGAATGTGTAAAAGAAGAGTAACTGTTGCTATGTTCCAGGAACTATACTGGAGGAGCAATTTGGCATGAGCCTGTGCTGATGCCAATAGGTAACCTTCTTTGGACACTTCAAAAGATCTCAGTTAGAAAACCCTGTGGCATTTGCAAAAGGCCATTGCATTCTGAATACATCAAGGTTCTTGAGCGCATTAACTCTAGGCAAAAAAGCAAAGATGAAGACCCTTGCCTTCCAAGCTCCTCAAATTCCTTTTTGGTGTTCTCTCTTCTCTCCTTTGACTTTTCTTTTCTTCTAAAGGACTTTTGATTCCACCTGCTCATATCGCCATGCTTGCTCAATACACCACCTTTTGGTCCCAGCAGATGATAAAGTTAAGTGTAAAGTTAGCATTTATATGGCACAAGTGATTAATTACTCATTTAACACATATATATTGAGTGCCTCTTTTGTGCCAGGGACTAGAGGTACAACAGCAAACAAAACAGTCAGAACGCATGCTCTCATGACACTTAGCCTAGTGAGAAACAGACTGCGAACAAACAAGTGTACAATATAAAGTCAGCTAAAGATACATGCTATGAATTAAAGTAGAAAAAGTGACAAGGGCAAGGTTTTGCTCTTCTCTATGGGATGGATGCAATGACCTCCTTAATTCTGAGCTTCTATCAGAATCTGAATGACAGAAGAGATGCTTAGGGAAAATGAGATTCAGAGAGAAGAAACAGAAAGCCCAAATCTTCCTGACAAAGGCAGGCTTAGGGGTTTTGAGAAGCAATGAAAAGCCCAGCATGGCTGAAATGGAATAGTATGCAGAGAGTATCCAGAAGCCATATTTCAAGGCTCTGTGGGTTCTAGGAAAGTATGTTGGGTTTTATTACAGTGAGATTGGGAGCCATTGTGGTCTTTTGAGCAGGCACATTCGATGATTTGATTCATATTTTATAAGAATCATTCCGGTCACTATATGAAGAATAGATTTTAATGGTGCAAGAATGGAAGCAGTGAGACAGATAAGGAGGCCATATCCATATTTCAGGTAAGAGATGAGAATGAAAGGTGGTCTGATTTAGAATGTATTTTGAAGATAGAGCTGGCAGAATATTTTTGCTAATATAATTATGAGTTGAAAAAGAACAAAAGTAAATGTCTTTAATTATTTATTGGACTAGTCTAATGTTCTATTTCTTTTTCTGTTAGTTTTAGTAATTCATCTCTTTCAAGTAATTATTCCTTTAATCTAAATCTTTATATAAAGTTGTTCATAAGCTTTATTATTTTTAATGTCTATAAATTGTTAGTGATGGCCTCACTTTCATCTTGATCTTGGTAATTTATACTTTTTCTGTTTCTATCTTGATTCATCTAGCTAGGATGTTATCAACTTTGTTAATATTTTCAAAAATCAAATTTTTGTTTTGTGATTATATTTGTTATTTATCTGTTTTTTATTTGATATCCACTCTTTTCATCATTATTTTGTTTCTTCTGCTTATTTGGGGTTTGTATGTCTTTTCTGGGCTTCTTCAGGTAAAAGAATTGACCATTGATTCTAATCTTTTCCTATTTTTTTTATAAGCAAGTAGAGATATAAAATTCTTTCCTAACACTGCATCCCACAAATTTGGATATATATTGTTTTAATATCATTTAATTAAGAATATTTTCTAATTTTTTCTTTAACCCAGGAGCTATCAAGGCAAAGCTTCCTCAATTTGAAAATATCTGCAGAATTTCTGACAACTGTTTGAAAATCACTTTTAATTATTTTGTTGTCAGGGAACATACCCTATATGACTTAAAATTTTTAAATGCATTGTAGTTTGCTTCATGTTACAGCATATAGTCTGTATTTGTGAGTGTTCCATGATCATTTGTTCCATGAACATGTGAATTTTTATTCAAGTTAGTTGATAGTGTTGTTTCAAGTCCTCTATATCCATACAGTGTTTTTACACTTATTCTGTCTATTACTAAGAAAGAAAAGTATATAATAAAATAACATTAAAATAACATTTAAAAATACAAAAAATAGTAAATACAAGTATACAATAGAATAGTTTCATTTTCCTCTGAAATTAAGCAATAAAAAATTAATTCATATTTATTTATACCTTTACTTTTTCTGGATCTTTCCATGTCTTGTGCAGATGGAATTTCCATCTAATATTATTTTCTATTAGTCTGAGGAACTTATCTTGAAGAGCTGATCTACTGGTGACATATTCTTTGAACATTTGTTTATATGAAAATGACTTTTTTAAAACAATTATTGAAGGGCATTTTCTCAGGATTTTGAATTTTTTCCTTGTCTTTCCTTTCAGTATTTTAAAGGTGTCATTATAATGTGGTCTGGCTTATATTATTTCCAGTGACAATAGTTGTCTACCTAATGAAGATGGAGTTATTATTGTTGTCTTGTAGGTAATGTGTCTTTTTTCCCAACTAGTTTTTAAGATATTTTCTTTATCACTTTATCTGTTTTGGAATATAGTCTTTTTTTTTAAAAAAAGCAGTCATGCTTTTGAAACCTTTAAAGATTGAGATTTAATCTCATGTTGCTAAAAATAAGCTATTTAACCTTTTTTATTGACTGAATTTTATTCCTATTATGCTTTTCTTCCTTTTACTTTTTGCTGCTTCTTCACTGTGTCTGGTAATTTTTTATTATATGCTAGATACTATTAATACTATGCTAGCTTTTATAGTCTTCCTTAATAGAATATTGAGTTTTATTCCAGCAGACAGTTAATTTGTTTAAGCTTAATCTGTTGAAGGCTTATTTTCAGACTTTGTTGGGGGAAATTTCAGAGCAAATATACTGTAGAACTAGATTAGCATGACTTTTCCTAGAACTCTACTAAATGCTAGAGTTATTTAATGAGAATTCTCCACTCTGACCAGTACTCAAATGTCTCCCAGTTTAGGGGACGTCTAGCAGTTGTACAACTCAATGTTCCCCAACAGTTTTTCTTTTATCAGTAGTTGCAGGTTTTTTGTCCCACATTGTGGATTCTTGCCTCCTGTATGCAGAGTTTTGTAGTAGGCACAAGACTAAGGGGAATCATGTGCAGAATTCTGGAGTTCCTTTTCTGCACAGCTCTCTATTCCTGTTCCATGATTTCCAGCTGCCTCAGTATCTCAGAGGTACGATACCTGCCTCCTCAGGACAGAGATCTCTGCCCTCTATTTGCACCCTCCATCCCTGTAGTTTGGAAGGTGCCTCTGAGGTAACTGTGAAACTCATCGTATGTTTCATTTTCTTATGGATCATGAATCTGTGCTGTTTTCTAACATCCAAAAATAGCAATTTCATATACTTTGTCCAGTTTTATAGCAATCTGTGATGAGAGGGTTAGTCTGGTACAGGTTACTCAGTGATGGCCACAAGCAGAGAACCTCTAATACATTTTGAAATATAGCTTGTGAGTTATAACATGGATATCTTTGCAAGTTTAAAAAATTCATTTGTCTTATAAATATTACATGAAAAACCATTTTCTCTATTTTGACGAAACATTACCAGACTCTTTCAAATTCCGAGAAGTAAAGTTTTCATTGCATAAAACTTGGACACCTTCCCAAGGTTTTCCCTTTCAAAACTGAAATGGTAAAAAGAAAGGAGTCACCAAAACTCTAAAAGCAATTTTAAACTCTGAACATTCCAGTGAAATCCAAGTGCTGGAAAATAAAAAACAGAGGAAGATTTAATTTTTGAGTTTGGGATAGTTGATGAGCTTCAAAGAGCACTAGACTAAATATAAGGAAATTTGAGTTTTGTCTTGTGTCTATTACTTATTAATCATGTGATCTTGGATAAAGGCGACAAATTCCTCATTTGTGAAATTGTATCTGATTTATCTACCTCATGAGATTAACATGTGACTTAGATGTAATTAAATAGATTGAAAAAACTTTGTAGACCATAAGACACTATATACATATAAGATACATTGTTCCTCATACCTTGAGAAATATGAGCCAAGTTTATGAAGAAAAAAATGACAATTTCAAGTGCAAAACATTCAAAGCAAAAAAAGACCAACAATGGAATGGAAATAAGAACTTAGAAGCGATAGCTTATTTATTTCTTATTTGTGACAATTTAATTGAAAATCACTTATGTGTTCTTAGAAGCAAGTACAATTTTTCTCAACCTAATCAAAATGTTTAAATGTGATACGATTTTTTGTTTTACAGAACTTCAATCTTACTTTAGTTTTAATTATGAGGGATGCTTCTTGAATTTGTTATTATACTGAAAATTTTATTGAAGAAAGAATTATCTCAATACTTATTATTTATTCCAGTAATTCTGATATAATCAGAGATGCCACGCCTTCAACTTTTAACTCAAATTGAAAGGAATATATTGCTGCTCTCCAATAGTCTTTTCTAATAAATTTTCTAAAAATCTTTGAAAACCTCAAAGTTTGAGATTTATCCTATGTTGCCAAAAAATAAATTATTTACATGTTTGAGCCAAACAATTACTTCAGAGCATCATCAGGGATGGCACCTTTTCTTCCCTCACTTAATGGCCTAATTTATCTTAAAGTCCCAGAATCACAAGACATAAGATCTAGAAAAGACCATGAACCTGATCAAAGCCAAGATCCCATTTTGTAGAATTAAGCATTCTTGGTAACCCACTAGGGAGGTCCATGTGCGGTACAGATAGACAGGAGCACATCACTTTGTTTTCAGGAGCTATTTAACCTTGTTTTCAGGAGCTATTTTTGAATGACTTTTGTCATCATGAGTAGAGAGCACTGCACTCAACATGTTGAGAAGTTACAGAGGAAGTGAATGTTAGAGATTCTTCCCTCAAATATCTTACCCTGAGATGAGAAAGCAAGTCTAGCTCAGGGAGATGGTTCAAAAATAAAAAATAAGAAAGTCCTTGCCCTCTTGTACCTTAAAGTCCCATAGTGATGCAAATGATACAGATTTGTGAGACTCTTAGGAAGTAGACAATGAGAATTGATGGATGAGGTAGGTAAGGGAGAAAGAGGCATCTAAGATGGTAGTGATTTGTTTGTTTGTTTGGATAGATGGTTATGAAATGGTGCCACCAATAAATAGACCAGATACTAAAAGTTGAGAAATGATGGCACTGGTCATGGAAACAATGAGCTCCACTTTTTGACATGTTGATTTTGAATTGTTTGTGGAAAATCCTGGTAGACTTGCCAGGAAGACCTTTGAATATATATAACTATAACCAAGAAAAAAATACTTAGGTCTCAAGAAAATGATTTGGGGATTTATAGTGTTTAAGGTAGAATGCAAACAGTGAACATGAATGGGGTTATCTGGAAAAAAAAGAATAGAGACACTATTTGTCCAGGTAAGAAATCCTGGAAAAGACTATAATTTAAGTGTGTGTTGAAGAAGCCATTATGAAGAAGACTGAATGTCAGAAATATAGAGGTTAGCTATGTCTTCTCTGCTTCCCTGCATGCTGACTGAACACTGTGTGCTGTGGAATAACACCTCTCCCTCATTCCTGGATAGGTGGATATTGATCATACTAAGCCAACCATGAGTATTCCCCTTTGGCAGTGATATGATGACCTGAGCATGTGCTGCAGTGCTGAGCAGAAAGAAATAAGGGGGAACCTGAGGACTGCAATTATTTTGATTTCTCTTAGAAGAAGGTGGGCCCAGGACATGGAATTGTCTGTTTTCAGCCTCTCAAAGAAGATATCTGATGAGACCATTATAACTGAAACATCTCTCTTGAGATTCTGAAATAGTAGGCATGAAAATAAAAGCCAACAACTCACTGAGGATATGAGAGGACAATAAAGAAAGCATGTGAGGGGCTTTGCTGCTACAGTAAGTAAACCTGGAACTGCTGTTCTCTGTCTACTTTTTGTGTAACAAATAATACCATACATTGTTAAGAGAGAAGAAGGGAAGAAAGGGAGAAAGGAAGGAAGAGGAAAGATGAAGGTAATGAAGGAAGGAAGGAGGAAGGAAAGAAGGAAGTCAAATTAGAAGAGAGTGATATGGAAATCAGAGATGATAAATTATTTCTAAGAGTAAAATGTTTACAAATCCCTAAAGCCTTACAAAGATAAAGTTCGGTAAGACTGAAATAATCCTAGAGGATCATTGGTAACCCTAACAATTAAAACTATGTGGGCAATAACCAGATGGCTGTAGAACAAGGAATGATAGAAACTGAACAAGAAAAAAATAAATGTTGACAACATTTTCAAGAGGGTGGTTAAAAAGGAAAGATAAAGTTAGGAAAGCACTTAAAGAGATGCAAGGATAAGGAAGAGTTAATTTTTAGAACCCGAAATTTTTCTTAATGATCATGGAT